>WAAE01017300.1:30769-68844 GCA_013400495.1 Nicator chloris
CCTCTCCTCTCCGAACCTCTCCGAACCTCTCCGAACCTCTCCTCTCCTCTCCGAACCTCTCCGAACCTCTCCGAACCTCTCCTCTCCTCTCTCTGAACCAAACCTCTCCAAACCTCTCCTTTCTCTTTCTTGTTTACCTTTGGCTATCTCTGTCAGCAAACACACTGAATATGGGAGGAACATAAGACAAATTCAGTGCTGCTTTAACTGCAGTAATAACAGCTTGAGTTCTTGATGGTCTGGACATGCATAAATCTGTGGGTGCCCATGGGATGCACCCATGATGCCCAGGGACTTGGCAATGCCATTGCAAGGCCTCTCTGGATAAACTTTGATCAATCATGGCAACTGCAAGAAGTACCTGAAGACTGCAGGAAAAGCAGATATTGCTCCTATCTTGAAGAAGGGCAAGGAGGATACAAGGAACTACAGGTCAGTCAGCCTCACCGATCCCTGGAAAGGCAGTGGAGTAGCCAGTCTTGGAAACTATTTCCAGGCACATGAACAAAAAAATCATATGGAATGGCCAGCGTGGCTTCACCAAGTGAAATTCATGTTTGACCAAACTGATACATTTTTACAGTGAAATTTCTGGCCAAGTAGATGAGAGGAGAGCAGTGCGTATTGTCTGCCTGGACTAAGGGTGTCTTTGGCTGTGTTAGACAAGGCATTGACCTCAGGTCAAGGCAGGTGATCCTTCTTTGCTCAGCACTTATGAGGCCAAACCTGGAGATCTGGGACTGCTTAACCTAGAGAAGAGAAGGACGAGATGGGCTCTTATCAATATATGTAAGTACCTGAAGGGGGTGTGCAAAATCAATGGATCCTGGCCCTTCTCAGTGGTGCCCTGTGGCAGGACCAGAGGCAATGGGCACAAACTGAAACACAAAAGGTTCTGTGAATACATCAGGAAACACTTTTTTTACTCTGTGAATGACCAAGCATTGGCATAGGTTGCCCAGGCAGATGTGGAGTGGCCATCCTTTTATTCAGAAGCCATTTGGAGATGATCCTGGCCAAGCAGCCCTAAGTGATTCTGCCCGAGCAGAGGGATTGGAACCAGATGAATTCCATAGGTCCATTCCAACCTCAACCATTCTATAATTCTGTGGTTCTTCTCATAAGAGTAATTTAGACAAGAAACCTTAAAAGTTTAAAATCAAATTTGATCAGTGTAAGAAACAAATTACATGAAAAATTTGTCCATAATAGGACAATTCTAGAACGGGTGATAGTGGTAGTCTCTCATTTATATGTGTCCTACTTTAAAGTTACCGTTTAAAAATTCAGTAATACTCTTCATTAAAATATGTACTGATAGAGGTAAAAATGAGATATTTTAAATATTATAAAATGATTTGTGTTGTTTAATCATGCAATGCTATGTGTGTGATGCATAATTTAGGTTGCTTTTTTTGCTTAAAAAATAATGAGCTAGGTATTTTACACACACAGCCACAAAAAAATCTTCCCCATAATCAAACCACTATGTCAACTCTCTTTATGTTTAATGAGCTGTTTCACTTAGAATATACAGTAATATCCTTTTTTTATGGCTAGGTGTATAAGGCATCTCAATAACAAAGAAAGAGCTGCAGAAGTTGGCCAAATGTGAGCTTTAGCAGAGACTCACAGACATGCTGTTTTTTTCCATTCTCCTTTCTAACTTTTACTGCTATCCCCTCTCTACCCTTCTCAGATTCATAGTTTACTCAGCTCCCTCCTATGAAATTGGAGTCAGCAGCTGGATTTTGTGCATACCCAAACCCTTCATGAGTCTTAATTATTTTATTATCTTATGGACTGACCCTCCGAAGTGAAAAGTCATGTGCTTGTGACTCAAAGGGAATTGTTCATGAGGGTCTGCGATTTGGCAAGAAGGGCTCAATAATTCTGTGTTTAAAATATGAATGACTTCTTTATACACAATTTTAGAAGTAACAATAAATCTATTGTATTGCTATTCCAGTGTGTTGTAACACAGCCTGTGCACCAGCTGTTCTTGTTTACAACATGAGAAAACCCTTTATCGTAAGGGCTCTTGTTTAAACAGAAAGAATGCCGTACATTCTGGTCATGCTAGAAGCATGTAATTCTCATGAACAATTATATGATCTAATCATATTATTTGATGATTATTTAGATCTAATTAGGCTGAGGTTAAGTGAATCTTGATCTTTAATCTTATATTTTCCAAATATGTCTGTACATGGAGATACATATACAGATATAACTTAGAAACAACATGTTTATTATTATGCTTGCTCTACTAAACAGGTAGTAAGGTGCTAATGTAGAATAAATTGGTTTGGTTTAATTAACTGAGTTAATTTGCATCTTCTACTGTTTTCTCAAAATCAGCCTATTTTTTAATCTAAAAGACTGTGTCGACATATGCAATATGTAGAGTGCCCTTCTATTTATGTAATACTGATAATAAGCCACCACACAATTCCTCTTAAATTCTCAGTAATGAAGTGCTGGCATGTGTCTGATTTTTCTCCACATGGTTTTAACGAAGAGCTTTTCAGTTTTACTAGTACATAATTAGAATATATGCATAAATCCCACTCTATTGCTCCAATGTAATTAAAGATCTTTCTTCAAGAAGAAAATTATAAAGCTTTTCTAAGCAGAGTTGCTGAAACCTGAAATCCTTGACTAAATGCATTTTTATGCATGAATCAATCTTCTGAAATAGTTCTGAAAACAATTAATAATGGTCTGCTTAAGGGAAAGCATCTTAGTTGTTTAAGGTGGGAGAGAAGTTTCTCAACATTTCCTTCTGCATAACTTTCATAACAGTGTTAAGAAAAGCAGAATGTTCAGGCATTCTGCTCATGTAGAAGATACAAAACTCCTTTGTGCTAATTAGCTTTAAGTAAAAATCCTTTCAGGTAAAGTTATTTATATTTTTGGATGTCTTATAGTATATACATCAGTAAAATATAAAGCAGAAGACTCACTCTTACTCCAGAAATAGACATGATAGAGCTATATAAGTAACACAAATTTATTTAAAGTTTACCTCCTTTTGCCCAGGGTGCAGCAGAGGCAGCTAACAGCCATAACAGTTTGCACATCTATTTCTGGGCTTCTTTTCTTGCCTGGGTTGGTTGGAGGACTTCCAGGAATTTGTCTAAGAATTTTGAGGTGCCTCCTGCTGCTGGAAAAGTGTGAGTACTAGCGGCTTTTGCATCTAGCAAACTCAGTTTATAAAAGTATCTGCTAGTCTTTCCTGCTCAAAAGGTGCTTGGAGCTTTTGTCTGCAACTGACTCCTGGTTATGGAGTGTCAAACACCCACAGGCTAGAGCTGTCAAATGACTACCGCACCTACGGAGCATCAAGTAGTAGCTAATGGGCACATTGTTTCGTGCTGAAGAGTTATGGAAGGGTGCTGGAAAGCTGTTTAAAACAGCACGGATATGGAAGACTAACTTGGGCATGTGCCACAAGACACAGACCCTGTCATCAGCTCGAGCAGCTAGTGGTATGGCCTTGGCTCAGAGCTCTGAAGGGCAGATGTGGCCATCCAGGTCTGGAGCTTCAGGGACCGCCTGGTGCCTCTGCCTGGGACAGAGCAGGAGAAGATGGTGTCCTTGCCTGCAGGGGGTGTGCTGTGGCTCAGAACCTGCCTTCCCAACAGGAGAAGGCAAGCAGAACGGGTGGTGTCAGAGAATGTGGAAAAGATGAACAGGATCTTCACAATGATCCTGAAGAGACAAAGGCTCAAATCATCCACTGCACAAGAGAAGCCGAAGCCAGCATTTTTTCTAGTCTTCCCTTTATCATCAACATTACAGAAGCTTTTCTTGCTGCCTTGAATGTCCCTGACTGGATTTATTTCTATCAAAACTTTAAACTTTCCTAACCAGACCCCCAGCCATTTGGACAACTTCTCTGTCCAGGTCACCTTGCATACACCCTCTGTAGGCTTCTTTTTGCGTTTGTTTTTGTCCGGGACCTTCTTGTTCATCCATTCAGGCCTCCTGGGTTTTTTTCCTGGCTTTCTCTTTCTTGGGATGAATTGATTCCAAGCTTGGAGGAGGTGATCCTTGAAGATTAACCAGGTTTATGGGGCCCCTCCTCCCTCTAGGGTTTTATCCCATGATACTTTACCAAGCAGATCTCTGAAGAGGCCAGAGTCTGCTCTCCTGAAGTCCAGGGTAGTGAGCTTGCTGTGCACCATCCGCACTTCCCCAAGGACCCCGAATTCCACCATTTCATGGTCTCTGCAGCCAAGGCTTCACATTTCCCACCAGCCACTCCTTTTTGGTGTCTCCACAATGTCTCCACAATGCCAGTAAGATCACTGCCCTGCAGATGTGTGCACAACTCTAACTCCTCTTGTTTATGCCCCATATTATAGGCCTTTGCATAGAGGCATTTGAGTCCTTCCTGAAGCAGACTTACCAGCTGGAGTAGCTGAAATTCCTTTGTGATGCTTTTCAGGTGCTCTCATGCTGTCCTGATCCCTCTCCAGATGCTGGACATCTCTTCCTGGCACTAGCATCACACTGGTAGAAATGGAATGGATTGACACTCCTCTTCCCTGGCAACTTTAAAGTTATTCTAAAACTTAGTTTTATGTAGTTAATTTTGGTTTTAAGTACTATATGATCCTATTGTGAATAAAGTATTTCCTATCTCACGTTCCCTTACCAGCAGCTGCACAGAATGTGCAAATATCATGAAGATTTCATAGGGTTACTCTTCAAGCACAAAGGCTTGCATGATCCGACATTTGGTATTTATTTGTAATAAGAAATGCTTCTTGGAATTGGACACTATCACTTCCCAAAGCAACAATGGTTTAAAAAAAGAATCATTAAAAGACAAAAATATGAGATAAAAAGGAATAAAATGCCTTGTTTTTCAATTGAGTTCTTGAGGAAAGATCATTGCTAAGGGGGAAAAGTAGAGATAAACTGCCTATGAAGCTCTATGCATTTCTAACCTGGGGAGTAGAGCACAGCAGTTTTATAGCCAGGAACAGCAGAGGTTCTATTCATCTGTTTTCTGCTTCTTTTGTGTTCTCTGTTTATTCTCATTTAACCACCTGTAAAAGTTTCTATCATTTTGATTTAATTAATTCATACTGCTTATTCTAATCTGGGTACATGCTGATATTTAATTTCAATTGCATAAGACAAGCAAGTTGAGCACCTCAGAGCATCTCTTTACCTGTCACAGCACAAGACAGCAATTTGTTTTGCAGTTCTTTCTTTTTTTTCATTGGTTGATCTGTGTTGTGAGCCTATGCTATTTCACTATTTATCCACACTTTTGAACTTTGTATTAAAAAGAAAAAAATGTAAAGTGTATCTCATCAAGAATGAGAGTAAAAATATTTGGTTTCCAAATGACTGTAAGCATTACAACACTAGGAAATCGTTTCTGTAATTTCAACTGCTCCAAAAAATAATGATTTTATGGATAACACTAAATGAAATGCACAGACAGATGACAATAATGCCATGCATATAAGTTACACCAGTATCTTCCCCTATAGGGTTCCTTGAAGACAATACCTACAACGAAGACATAAAATAAGTGAAGAAACTTTTCTTGTAAAGAATGAATACTTGAATGCAGACAGTATAGATGAGCACTGAGGGAGCAGAACTTGCTGATGAAGCGATACAGTTGGACCTGAGAGACTACAAATAAACACAAAAAATTGCAGCTCTGGTGGAAACACATTTGCTTTCCTGAAAGCAAAGTGAAAAATCTATTATGCTGTGGAACATATGTACAAAAATATCTACCATGGTTTCCATGCTGTACATCTAGGTTATTTCTGAAGAAGTGGAAATAATAATTTTATGTGCTATGTAAAGAATGGCTTATGTCTACTGCTCTTCATTGTCATGGCAATTTTATTTCTCAACAACTTTCTCAACTTGAATTGTAGCCATCAACTTCACCTGTTATTTGTAAATGTGGTTTATTGCTTTCCTATCCTTCTCCCTTAAGTGGCAGATTGCTTCATCTGGATGTTACATTTCCAGGTAGTAAACTCTTGATCTTCACATCTTCACAGTTCATTGCACAAGGAAGGGGAGGAGGATGTTAGTATCTGTCCATTTACCTACATCATGGAATTTTTTCAAACATGACAGAATATTTATTAGTTGTAGTGTGTGCTATTAATGTATGTCTGGCTGGATTAAAGGGCAATATGCTGTGACTGATAGTTCTTTTACCATACCATCTAAAGTTAGACCATAAATACACATTTATTTTTGTAAAACTATAATTTAAATTCAGCAGAACAAAAACAAAACTGAACTAACATACCATCTACCGTTGTCACTTAAGTTTAATTTCTTATTATTCCATTTAAATAAATTAAATTCTTATTATTATCAGTCCAATAAAAGAATTATGCCATTGAATCACTGTATAGGTACAGTTTCTGCCAGTGCTGTGTGACACTTAGATATTTCCCACAATTTGAGATCCTTTCCCAGTTCTATGGAACAGGTGCACCTCTACAGAAGGGTGTATGTTTTAAAAGAGAACCTGAAAAGGCGGGGTTGAAGAGCTGTAAATGATATTTATGATTTTCTATTGTAATCTTAATTTAGCTTCTTTATGCATCATTACAATAGTAATTTACCACATAATCACATATTTTCCCTCATCTTATCCTGTGCTCAAGGGATAGTCTCCACACAGCAGACAGTTATTCAGAATCACTTTTTAGTCCACATTCTTGCATTCAAGAACCATGAAATTCCTACTCTCCATAAGGTGATGAGGTGACAATTTAAGAAATGTAAGCATTCAACTTCCTAAATCAATGAGAGCAAATTACTTCCAAATAAATTAGGTTTCAAATATTGTTCATATTGCTTTAGAAAATGAGGGAATCTTTTCCTCTTATAACATTTAGCAATAGGGTTAATTATTTTAATTTACATGTATTTACATGTCTGAACAAATTATTGGCACATATTATTGGCAAAAAATGCCAAAACTATTGGTAAATTCTGATTCCAATAGAATCAATAAAATTCAATCAATATCTGGTGAGAGTGGTAAGATGGGCTACATTGCAGCAGCAGTTACAAATTAAAATAATCATTCAGGAAATGCACAGTATGGGACTCACTTCACCTGCCTTCACATGAGTACAGTGCAGACAGGTATAGAACACTAAGCTAGTCATTCAGGATTTCCCTTACATACAGAGGGAGAAAACGGCCAATTTCATGTCACTGACCTGTGGCATCCAACATGTTTCAGGTGCCAACCTTAGGCTGAGACAAACAATTCTTTAGAAGCATCTGTTTTATTCTACTGATTATAAGAAAGGGGCCTAAATGGCTAGCTCAGAAAATTTCTCTGCTGCTCAGAGAAATCCCATCCATATTAATTTATGTAAAAACCATGTTGCAAGGCACCAAACTGTAACTTAAGTTTTGCAGACAGGGAGAAAATACATTTCTCCGTAAGCTATAAGACTGCCTTGTCTTTTCTGAAGATTATCAGCCATCTTAGGCCCAAAATGCTAATCCTTTCCTAGATAATGATGATTTCTCTTCAGTGAACTAGCCAATGGGAAGATATAAACCTCTAGACATTTAAGGACTATATTATGATACATATGTACAAATAGCCTGAATAAAGGTCAATGCCTACTTCTAGCATGTGCATCTCTTGAGAGCTTGATTTGTAGCACAAATATTCTTTGAGGGTCATCCCTGGGATATGTTTAAATAGCCACTCATGGTGAAGTATCTTTCTGTCTTTTTACTCGGCATTTTCTCTGATCCTCACAAATTGCATTTCTTTTTTCCAGCAGAGTATCCTTAACTGCGAAAATTGCCAGAACTGATTCTCTTTCCCTCTAATGCAAGAAATAGAAAGAATATTAGCATGTAGGTACTTTGAGAAACCCAGAGAATCCACAATTCTGGTCACATATGAAGAATTTGTGGCATGTCTTAGGAAATATTCTATGTAAAGTAACAAAAATCTTCATACTATGACATCCTGTCCTTGAACACTTCATCTTTCCAGTTCTCTTTCTGTCTCTATGCATGTTCTTCTCTTACACCATGCAGACCTGTGTTTCTTACAATCTTCATTCCTACCATTTTCTTTCTTTCTCCTCTATGGGCTTAATTCATTCCATGTCCCTTAGGCTTTGAATAGTGTCTTTTCTCTCTCTAACAAGAGTGGTCCTCTACAAACTCTGGTTCATGATCATATTATTTTAAGAAACTTTCAAGTACTCATCACTTCGGTGTAAACCATGCCATTCTTTCCCTTTTGTTTTAATTGGCATCACAATAATTCTTTTCTCTCTGGATTTCAGTTTATCTTCACAGGGCAGGGACATTATCTTTCATGTTCCTCTAAAGTGCCACATGCATTTATACTCGTGTATATTCACATACTTGAACATAATTTTGAAAAACTATTTAAAGAGTTGCCAGAGTAATATGCATAGAGTACTCCAGAATACAAAAATATCCTTATAAAAGCATACAAATAAATGTAAGTGAATGCAAAGAAACATGCCATCAATTATTAATGTTATCTTTCATCATGTGTTGTGCATTTTCGACATCTGCTTTTCAAATTTGTATATGTGGCAGAAACACCTGGAGATTAATTTTGTTAAGAAACCTGAGCAATCAAAGACGCATAAGTTAAAAGTGTGAAAAAAAAAAAGTAGCAAATATTTATGTTAGGGATCCATAGTACCAAAAATTAAATCCTTATTTCACTACTAAAAAAATTCCTTATCTCAGCCATCATTAACCTTCACCACTGAAAGGGTGGATGGATAGCCTGTGATTTTTTTTTCTGGATATATTTGTCAAATTGGACAATCTTTTGTTTCAGCTACTTTTTCATTTTGCACTGTCATCTCTATTTTAGTTTAAAGTCATTCAGGCACCACCAAAACCTGGACTAATACATCTAAAGAGTTTCTTTACCAAAAACAGGCCCTGTTGAGCTTCTGAGATTGTCAGGGTGCACCTAAACTGTGTAACACAGGCACTCAGCAGTGCACCTGCATTCCTGGTTGCTCCATCATACAGCTTTGGAGTTCCATGGGAATACACCACTGATCTAGTTTTGCCTAAGATTTTGCCTCTCAGACCCAAGTTTATACACAGGCCTAGTGCACATTGACATGGAAAGACTGAAAAAGCCCTTTAGTTGCAAACTGATTCCTTTATGGGGAGTAATAGCAGTGTATATCCTCTGAACATTTGTTTATTATCCTAGATAAAACATCTCACACACCTGGAAATGCTGTGTTTGCCCCATTTACCCTCAGGACTAACACTGGTGACTATTTGAGTTTCCTTTTTCATGGAGAGAATGCTTCTCCCTTGTGAAATAGTCTGCAAAGCAGCAACAACATTCTTACTACCCCAATACTTGAGCCAAACCCATGTCCCACAGCAAAAGTGAGCTTACAAAGGTTCAACATTAAATAAATGCACTGCTGTGTAGGATAAAAGCATACAGGGCTGATAAACTGTTTTGTTGGCCTGCTTTTTTATTATGGCTCTGAAATACTCTTCTGGATGGGTATAACTAAGGGTTCTACAGTCAAACAAATTTTGAAGAATAAAACCATGGCCAACACAAGTGGCAGCTCTGAAGACTTTATTTCCTTGGGCATAAGCAACTGCACTACGAAATTCTACTGACCAGAAAGATGTCTTTTCCAAACCTCTTCATGTGCTCCCCTGTTCCTGAAATTCAGCCCTGTCAAGCTTATGATTCACAGTGACAGTCTGCTGCTTTCCAAGAATATTTGAATCTCAGTTTAGGTACTGAAATAGAAATAGGTGAATAGGTGCCAAGGACAATGATAACCGCACTTACGGGCCTACCATAAATCAGGAAGCTTTTCCTAAGATGAGACATAACATTTAATTAAACTTAAAATACTGACTTGTGTGGATAAAGAACATCTGTAGAAAGAATGTCTAGCAGAATTACTGCATGGGAAAAGTAAAGAACCCTTCAACTGAGTCCAGTTCTCATTTGTTGCCTTTTCTGCTTATTTCTGATGGCTTGGAAGTAGCACAATAAATATGAAATATGCTGCAGTCATCCAGACAGCAGCTTTTAATGCGATAATAAAACTGGCTTTGATATATCTTTCTTTGTTCATTATTTATGTCAGTGAAAGAACCAGTAAATGTACAGTGACGTAACTCTAAGTGTAAGAGCACAGTTTGCCCTACTGGCTGGAAAAAATCAAAGCTGCAGAGAATGAAATATAGAATGAAAAACTCGTGCCCAGTAAAAGAAGAATAGAGTCTCAGACTGCCATATCTGTCTTCACTTGTTAGACTGTATACCTTTCATTAAAAAGCTGTCTCCTACTAGTTGATTTTAAGACACTTAATTCAAAGGTGGCTGCTAGGATCTCTAAGCAGCGTTAAATACAGATAATAAACATTGTACAGTGACGAGTGGGGTTGTCCTGTGCTATGCTGTATGTCAGAAATGAATAATAATATTTCTTAGAAACAAGTAATCCAAACGGTATATCAAGTTTGGGATGTCTAATATAAATATTTTATTAAAATTCAGCTAGTTCTGGAAACTTTTAGACTTACTTGCCCTTGTTTTGATAGTCAGTAGGGAAGCAGTGAATTTAAACCAACTAAAAGCTATTTTTTAAAGCAATTTTACATTACTTTTGAAGTTCTGTGTTACCATAAGAAAACAATTTTAACTATTATTTAATTTTTCTTACTTCTGGATGTGATGCATCTGGCAGATAAAAGATCTGAAAATGGGATTCCTTCCAGTGCTGTAAGAAGGCCTTGGATAAAACTGGATAATTCCTCTCTAAGCCTGTGCAGTCAAAAGAAATGGTTCTATAACCAGAGATATCTTTCTGTGTCTAAACTTGCTTACACTTCCCTTGATTTAGATAGCTGCATGAAATCCTAACTAATCTACAAGGAAAAACAAACAAACCTAAAAAAAATAAAGAACAAAAATAAAACAAAAAACAAATACCCTCCACCAAGGAGCACTCATTGCAGCCTCAATAATTCTTCTGAAAAGAAAATAAAGATCCTAGATCAAACAAACACTAGATAAACAGTGGAATTTCTTATGTAATACTTCATTTGTAGCAATCAACATTTACATTTGATGGAATTCAATTCTTCAGGATGTTAGAATGGTTCTTATCTGCATTTAATTGATAAAAATATCTTTAAAAATGCTAATTATCTATTCTATGACATTATGCCTTTCACATTAGATAAAGCCAATGACAACAAAATGGTCCTTTCCAGAAATGTAAACATCCACAGAAGTAATGCTTCAGAACAGACTGAAAATATGTAATAATTTTTACCACTTCCCAGGATTCCATTTGTGTATCTCAGAACATTCTCTATATATTAGGAAAATTAACCATGTGACTTCTAACATTATATTTTTCACTTTATAGGTACTGTTGCCAGGTTTACTTAATCTGAGTAGTACCTACACCTATCACAGAACATTCCTCTCAGGAATCTTCCTGAAGCTTCCTAGTGGAACAGCTTCCATTAAAGAAGAACTAAACTCAGGTCAAAATTTGCTGTAAAAACCACTTTTGTGTTTTCAAATGCCTTCCAGGTCACTCCATAAGGCCACAATATGTTTGTGAGACGGCTAGCATCATTCACTTTGATCTTCAGAATTACCAATAAATGGATATTTTAACAAGCAAGAGACACTTTTTGTTCAGTTCAGGTCAGAAATCAGCAGATTTCACAATGTGTAAAAGAATACACTAGAGCATTGAGCGATAAACCCATGGACTTGGCACATAAAAGAGTCAGTGATGAGGCTTGAACAAGGTAGGAATAGGAACATAATTCCAGACTAGGAGTGTCTCTGAAGTATTTTTATTTTTTAAGACAGTGGAGAGCTTCAGAATATTTGTTTTCTGATGAGAACAAGAGAAATTTCAGTGTCTGATTGTAAAAGACAGGACAGTGAAGGTTGTCTCCAAGTTTATTTACTCCTGAGCACATAAGAAAAAGGAGACAACAAAGCCTGCAAGATTCATTTTTGAAATGATCAAGTCCTGAGAGCTGCTAATGAGACTGCAGTTCATAAATACATACAATATGGCAGAAAAGTCATTGATTTAGAATTCTTATTCAGAAATATAAATTTCTAAAATTGTTTTGAGAACAGGAAGGACATACTAGAGGAAGCAGGGACTGTCACTGCCCTCACATGCTACAAGGTCCCCATGCTGACCTTTTATGAGTGAACACCTTTTTCAGCGTGATCAGCAGTGTTGTACCAGTTATTCAGCTGTTAAAGCAGAAAAGCTTAGCTGTTAAAACCCAGTGCTCTTTAGAAAGAAAGAGAGAAGGGGAATGTAGGGCAGGTATAGCAAATAACTAAAGAAAATGGGCATAAATAAATCTACAGCCGTGTAACCCAATTGTCTCTATGTTCACCTACCTTCACAAATTCCATGGGCCATGCCAAGAAGGAAGACGATACCTTTGTAAATATTATTTTTAGGATTTTATGGTGTGAATAATCATCATATATCGTTCACATCCATAAAGTAAATGTATCATCATACCTATAGGTCTTTTCCCTACATGTTGCTGGTAACAATCAGAGTTACAAACAAGCTACTTTTCTTTTTCATGCTTCGTAAGCTCTATTAGGAACATTTTTAAAGTTCTACTGACCTCTGTAGACACTTAAACACAGCAGAAAATTCTCACATCTGGAAAAGTGAACTTGTTTACATGCATTTTCTTAGCAGTCAGTCCATCAGCTCTGGTTTTTAATGAAGCATTTTTTTTTCCTTTTGGCAGAACTATTTATTTGTGTTAGAAACATGCATAATTTCTCAGTAAAGGTTCTTGCAGCCACCTGTAGATGCTTCATGAATGACTGATCTACATAGATGCCATAGGTAAAAGGAAAAACAATTTGAATTGTAAATTGAAGCTTGCAGACTACAAAATCTTGTTGCATGCTACTCTGGGCAGTACGTTGAAGACCCTGGAGATATTTCTTTAGCTGCCATTTGAAACAGGCATAAATAAATGAGCCAAAGACAACAAACTCCATTAATCACAGCTACACTGTCAAGGCTAACCTACCAAAAGGATTGACAACGTACAACTGTTGAAAAAAATAAAGACATGTAACGAAAGATTTTACTTTCATACTTGATATTGAGGATGGCTCACCTGAAGCAGACTTTTTCATCTCTTTTCAAATGCTTTAAGGAAACACCATGTCTCGTTTTGGGACTGGTGAGGTGGGACAGCTGCCTAGACACCGGTGAAGAGCACGTGAATTTTGCTAAAAGTGATGAACTGAACAGAGCTCACAGCGAGAACAGAGAGGAACCAGATGGACCCCTGAAATTTGAGCTTGATATTTGTCACCAGGATCCAGAATGCAAGCCCCCAGCTCCCTTGCCACATGCCCAGGTCAAACTGATCACCAGCTGGGAAGCAGGATGGAATGTAACAAATGCCATTCAGGTAACCTTTTATTTCCACACTTATTCCACTCATCATTTGAAAAACCTGGTCATCACTTAGCCTGATCTATTTTACTTAGCTGTTCCATCATTTTGGATATTCTAAAGGGTTTCTGTGAATTTATTACTCACATATTTGAATCTTTCTGCATAAGATTAGCACTCTGATAAAACAGAGTTCCAAAGGGAAAAACTATACATATGCTATCTGAAGCTTAAAAAGTGTTTCAATTAGGTAAAATTGAAAAGGTGGTGATTGCACCTGTTTTGGCAGTGCTGACATTATCTTTAATAAGCATATTTGAATTCAGTTACAGAGATGTTTGATAGAAATGTGAGGTAAACATATAATAAAAAGAGGATGGTAAGAGCCAGACTGACGTCAGACATAAATTTACTGACATGTAAGTTAAACTAGAAAAGAATTGAAGCACGAAGCACAAGAAGTTTAATAATACTTGTCAGTGTTAAAGAAAATAGGTTGAATAGACTGAAAGCATTTGGTTCCAGCATTCTGTGTAGAATTTGAGTATCTTTCCAAGTCCTTAAATTTAGCATTAAATGTTTCAGAATCTTTTTCTCACTTTTCATGATTCATTTCCTTACATAATTCTATCATTACCACTAACTTTCTGTCTGACATAGTAAGAAGAAAGCAGCATCCACAGATACATCTAGTCCCAGTAACTGTTGCTTAACCACTTTTTTATGCCACTTCAATTATAGAAAAATAATCCTTCCTGTGTCATACAAGTCTGACTATGCCAACGAACGTTTGTTTACATATCCAGTTCATTCCTCAGCTCTGCAAAGGAGGAGAAAAAGGACATATTTCTAACCCTGGTGTATTTTCAAACATGAGCACCACCACATGAGAGCCAGCGCAATAACAGGGCACTGTAGCATATCATACTCTGAAAGTGTTCAGCTGCGAATAAAAGTGTGAAGTCCTAAAATACCCCAGCTGCATTCTAGTAACACATTTTATCTTCAATCTCCTTCAGCAGCATCTAGTCAGGACAGGAGTCTGGGACGAGAGCCCATTGTCTCTGTGAGATTTGCATTTGATTTCACCAAAGCCAAGATTCCATTCTGGAAGTCACTTTTGTCGATATTTGCTGTATGACCTTTTGGCAAATCACATTCTCTAACCCATTGTTTTTCTTTCTGAAAAACAGAAAATAATAACGCCTCTGTAAATACATCAATGTGCCAAAAACATTCCTAAATATTGTTCTGTACAAAATTACTGTTAATTATTAATAATATAGTTTTCAGTTAAAAATAGAGTGATAACACATTTTAAAACACAATCAAATATGCAGTTGCCTATTTAAAATCAGGACAAATTCAAGCTAAATTATCCAAACAGGTCAGTAACTATGGTCCCACTCAAAACCCTCAGCATGCTGAGTGTTGCCTACTATGGCTTTCATTTGGTAAAATATTTTATAAATTAGCATTAAAAAGCAGTTGACTACAGCTGTATTGAGGTTTCCTCCTAAGGCAGGCTGAAGTTTGCAAAGCCTGGAAACTGCAGTTTCATTAATAGAATAACCAAGTGCCCTAATGACACGTTAAAAAGCTGTGTGCATGTGTGACCGCACATGGGAATCTATGTACACGTATTTATATTATTCCTATTTCCCAATACCTGGAATTGGGAAAATACCTGTTTCATTGTTTAGAAACAAAGCAGAGAAAGGGAAGGGGAAAGGTGGGAGAGGAGAGAGGGGAGAATATTAAGTGGGCATCTGTCAGTAGAAAATAACAGTTTGAAGAAATTTCTATGAATAGCTTTGAAAAGAAAGTCAGAGTTGTGAACAGAATGATCAAAACAATCCAAACGTTCTTGACTGGTGAAGACAATCTTTGATAAAATGACAGTTGTTTTGCCCTACCCAGAGGAAAGGGCAGAAGTGTTTTGCATGGCAATTAGAGGTAAACATTTCAGCAGAATTCTGAACCACTCTGAACAGTTATTCCAGTGAATACAATTAGTCTAAAAATGAAAATACTTTGCAATCCAGATTTATTATGGGAACAGTTAAATCTTGGTCTCTGAAATTAAATACAAGGGTTTTCTCATAGTGTTTTAAATATAAGTCTTTTCAAACAAAGAAGGAGGGATTTTTATTTTGTTCTTAACTTGAACTGAAGAAATATGCACTTTTGGTGCTGATACTGTATGTGTAAATGATTGCTCCAGACATTCAAGTTTCCAGGGAAACATGTTTCGTATTCTAGCACTGCACAGGCAAATCAAAACCTCTGTTTGGTTAATCTGGGTGAGGACAGAGACCATAAAGCTGAATTAATTCAAATGGAAAAATGTACAGCATCATCTGGCAGAGTGATGAAAGTTGCATTTGTTTGTATGTAGCAGTAAAAGGCCAAAATTATTTCTAACTACTTGTACAGTGGTGCTGGATAGATAAGCAAAGCAATAGTCACAAAGAAGAAGGTAGTTAAATGCTAATTTTACAGTATTTCACAGCAGAACCAAAGGACAATAAAGACTATTTATTTGCCAGTCATTAATAGTAAGAGTTTTGCAAACACTATGGAAAAAGCCAAACTAAAAGAAAAAGGCATTCATTATATTGTGTTGTGAAGGGACACAAGAGAATGGAGAAAAAACTAGAGAGAAAAGAAGTGAAATAATGGAAAGAAGTGAAATAATGTTAATCTCACCTATGATTTACACCTATGTAATTTATAACTGTAATTCATACCATTGTGAGTTGATCTCAACTTAGGGAGTTGAGATCATGGGAGGACCTAACACTGAACAAAGTCAACCACTTTACCAGAAAGCTTTGAGTGACTTTCAGTACTATGATGCCTGAACAATCTTTAAAATACAGGCTAATACAATTACATGAATTTTCTCTGAATGTTTGGTAGAACATGATGTATCAAATCTGGCTGGAAAGCGGCCCAGCAGAAAAGCACCAAGGGATGCTGGTCAGCAGCAGCTGAACATGAGCCAGCCGTGCCCAGTTGGCCAAGAAGGCCAATGGCCTTCTGAGCTGTATCAGCAATAGTGTGGCCAGCAGGACCAGGCCAGTGATTGTCCCTCTGTATTTGGCATGGGGGAGCCACACCCCAAATCCTGTGTCCAGTTTTGGGCCCCTCACGACAAGACAGACATGGAGGTGCTGGAGCGTGTCCAGAGAAGGGCAACGGAGCTGGGGAAGGGTCTGGAGCACAAGTTCTGTGAGGAGCGGCTGAGGGAGCTGGGGGTATTTAGTCTGGAGAAAAGGAGGCTCAGGGGAGACCTTGTGACTTTGTACCACTACCTGAAAGTACGTTGTAGCTGGGTGGGGCTACCTGGGCAACCAGCGACAGAATGAGAGAACAAAGCCTCAAGCTGTGCCAGGGGAGGTTCAGGTTGTACATTAGGAATTATTTCTTCACTGAAAGGACTGATAAGCATTAGAACAGACTGTCCAGGGAGGTGATGGAGTCACCATCCCTGAAAGTGTTCAAGAAACACCTGCACATGGCACTTAGTGTCGCAGTCTTTGTGGCAAGGTAGTGATCTGCCAAAGGATGGGCTTGTTGATCTTAGAGGTCTTTTCCAACTAAAATTATACTGTGAAATCATACTGAACATTCTCTTTGATTCAATGCATCTGATACCTAATGTTGCCAACATTCATATCCTTCCTTTTGCAAAAAATTAGGTCGTACAAAGATTAGAAATACCTGCAGCAGGCAAAATTTTCTTGTTCCATGATCAGAAAAACATAATAGGGTGCTTGACTACTGTGAGTGCTTCTAGGAATAACAATACTTAAATCAGCATTATTAATCATTATTTTTCAATGTGTCAACAATAAATTACCAATTTTTGCAGTAGTAATCATAACTATTCTCATTATATTTATATTCAAGACTTCAATAATCATACTTTTAAAACCTGAATATCTATATATCTTTCACTGCATGCCTTTATAACCATATTTCTGTGCTGGGTTCTAATTCAGTTCATTTTAATTCAGGTAACTGCAACTCCTAAATACTTAGCTGGAAAACACACTGATGCTGAGGAACAGAATTAGCAGACATGCTTCTAAAGATATAAAGGCAAATATCTAAACACCCCTCACATTAAGCTTTACTGACACAAAATGTAAGCATTTTCTAAATATAAATATGTAAATATATATACTTAATATATAAATATGTACATACTTGTGTGCTTAGAAAGCAGGTCATTGGATGTATAACGATAAAAATCCTCTCATCCTGAACCTTAAATAATTTAGTCAAGTTTGGATAAATAGCCACTTGGATTTTAACTGCAGCACTTGACCTTAAGTATTTATTTTCCAGACGCGAGAACAAGGGTAAATCTTTTCTTGAGCACAAAGCAGTAACTTCCTTGAATTATACACTATATATTGAAGCTGAAGGCATATGCATTGAAGCTAAAGTTGTACTCTGAGCTAAATTATAGGCATCTGAGAGAAACTAACTTCTGCATTTCATATCAAGATGTGGCACTGAGAATTGAAGGGAGATGCCCAATGCTGATATCTAAACTAGGACCAGAAAGTAATTCAAATTTCCAAATGAAACGTCAAAAAATGACAGCACAAAATAGAATTCCAAGATACTAGGACTATTGTGATGCACATAAAAATTCCAAATATTGAGTATGATTTAACTGAAATGCACCAGCAGTACTGGCAAATTTATTTTTCCAAGGCTTGCAACCACAAACTCTTATAGCCAGAACTGCAGACCCCAAAAAAGCCTGGTGAGAGCCATCTAAATTCAGATCTGTTTTTTCTATGATAGAATGTCACCATTATGCAATGCAACTGATAAAAGACATATTTTAGGGGAGAAGACTCTATAACTAATGTTTGTGCCCTGGTTTTCTCTTCTGATTTTCTCTAGAGGGGAAAAAAAGATTCCAGACATACATCACTACTTTGTATAACATTTTATTTCAGCTCAGACCCTGTGGTAGGCTTCTTTTGTGCACATATTCATACAGTACAGAGAATGCTGCATTCAGGATATATATCTTCTCTATTCCCAACCCTATTTCTTATCACAAAAGCTCTTTATCAAGAATGTGTTATCTTGCAACAAAAAAATAACGTCTAATTCAGAAAAGCTCTTTATTTGACATGTAAGCACAAATGCAGCAGACTCGTTTTGAGTTAACTAACTGCCATCCCCATAAATCTCATTAGACAATGCACTTCATCAGCCTGCTTTTCCTTGGTCAGGTGCAAACACTAAAAATTGTTATGAAGACAGAACTCCTAAACATAGGGAGGTGGCTCATTGACAGTTGTTCCAGGAATAAATATTTGGATAATTCTCATGGGATATAGGTTGCTGTTTTGTAGGTTTTGACTTTTATGTCATTCGTCACATTATTTGGCCAATGATCAGGTGTGAGGGAGGCAGTGTTGAGTGGATTTACATCAGCACAGTCTACTGTAGCTATTATGGAAACGTTAGGAGTGTCAGATCAGTTTCCTTAAGCCCCTCCATATCAGATTTTCCATCAAACAGAAACTGTGATACAACATAACTTGTCCACAACATTATTCCTTGGACATACAGATAGTCCCAACATATGGACTACTGGTTCAGAAAGCACCATACTAGCTCTTGAAGGCCAGAAAAAATACTTGGGTTGTACAAACAACAGAACAAAGTATTGCAATTCTTTAAGCCTTCTAGGTGTTAAAATGACATATTAAAACATCTTTAGAAGTTAAAGCAGTCCTTAGATCATGCTTAGCCTCACCATGTGTTCAAAATTGCATTTCTTAACAGATGAGTCACAAGAGAATTATGGGAGGTGTCTCTCTCTGTGTCTCCTTCGTAAATGATTCTAATAGTCTCAGTATTTTGGATAGGACTGATATATTTTATTATATAATTTATCGTATTGATCTAAGCTAATTAGCATATGCAATTTTTATCTTCTATGAGGTGAGAGGGAAACATTCTAAAGTATAAAACTCAAAAACCCCATGGAATTTGATATGCAACCTCAGCCTTAAATCTGAATATCTTGATTCCACTGAGTGTAAGATAGATATATTTTAAAATATTTATTCATAATCAATTCCTTCTTTTATATCTTTAACAGATTTTTACCTAAGCTTTACAGACATATCTGTCTAATGTTTCATTATTTTGATAACAGTAGCCAGAAGCACTGCAAGGCTTAAAGAAATGAATAATGAATAATTCTGTTCAGAACCTCAGATTATAACCTTACATTTCAAGAAAGTATTATTTGACACTTCATTTTTAGCAACGTCAATTTCTATAATTTCCAACAACTTTAGCAGAAACTCTTCTTGCTTTGTACTTTTGAAATCTGTATATTTCAGCATCTAAATTTCAAAGCCACCATATTATCTTCAGTTTACTCCTAACAGCAGTTAAATCACTTCAATGCATAGTGTACTTACCCTGCGGTTGATGTTCAGTTTGCCACAGTCTGGTAAAGAAAGTGCTGGAGAATTTACAAGTGGCTATTTCTTGTAAGTGAAGACTTCTCGTTGACTGTTCAAATGTCATATAAATTTGAAAATTTTTTCATCTGGAAAATCTATTACTCTTAACCTGTTAGAACAGCTATTTTACAGATGTGAGTCCTCCTACACGAAGCAGCTGTTAATAGAAATTGTGCACAGGTAAAAGGACCAAAGAACTAGCAAGTAAGCAAACCATAGTGTGGCAAGTAAACTGGGAGAGACCAGCACAACTCGTCTCCTTATAGTGGTACCTTCCAACAAGTAATAAACACGAACTTTTGC
Source organism: Nicator chloris (assembly GCA_013400495.1). Taxonomy (NCBI): domain Eukaryota; kingdom Metazoa; phylum Chordata; class Aves; order Passeriformes; family Pycnonotidae; genus Nicator; species Nicator chloris. Next base: position 51,087 of record WAAE01017300.1, read on the forward strand.
ATTAATTGGAATTTGCAACTTGTTTTAGCATACTCCCAAATTCAGCTTGCCAACAGATGCCCCTAGTGAGGACATAGAGTGATGGAATAACAGAAGATCCTGAGATGAAAGGGAGCCATAAGGACCCATCCTTGGGTCCAACCCCTTGCCCCAGTACCTACAAGATGCAGTGAATGGTCCTGTCTCTAACACTGACAGAATTCCTTGGGTGGATGCTCTGGAGCAGTCTGCCAGTATTTGAACTATTTTATATCTCGCTCAGCTGAAGTACCTCTCCATCCAAGAGCTTTATATCCTGCCATTATTCAAAGGCCAACTACTATCAGTGGTGTTGCTAGAGCTTAATAGACAGTCTGTCAAGTGACAGAGTATGATTTACATTCTTTTACATATATTTGCAAAAAGGGTGTGTTCATTTCCATTTCTCCCATAATACATATGAAATAAATGGTACGTGTAAGTACTTCAGAAACCTGAACATTTTGTCTCCTGCTCCCAGGCCTCTTTTTTTGTTTTAATTTCGTCATTAGGGAACTTTCAAAGCACCCTGGACATGGCCTGCTCTGGTGGTGTTAATGCTTAAAAAAAGCTTTGCGTTGGTGCATAGATAACTTAGAAGCACAAACACACACACTACACCATTCTTTTTACTTTTCACTGAAACAATTTTTTGTAAGGAAAAGTCTTACATGAAATAATACATAGGGTCATGACCAGCTTCTTCTTCTCTGTACTGCTGTCCCTAACGGGGCACACAGCTTATGCTAGCAGTCTCTCCCGAATGTCTGCCTTGTGCCTTCCTCCCTGAGGCCATTGCTTGTACCAGACTCAGGCTCTTGGGGCTCTACAGACACCGCTGATAGACACCACATTCCTTCCTCACCTGTGGGAGTGTGGGACTGAAGCAGAGTGTGTTTTCCCCGGCCAGTTCAAGTTCATATCTCCTTTAGATCCCACTGCTGCATACATAAAATACTGGTCTGTCTTTCCAGCAGTCAAGCAGCTGAACAGAGCTCCTTGTCTTCTATCCAGTCTGCTCACATCAGCATTCCTTCCCTCCCTGTGTAAGTCCTTGTCCTTGCTACCAAGCAGGCCTATCATCTGGCATCGTCTTTCAGGCCTCTTTCTACATCCTCACACTCCAACTACATCCATGTCCTGCTTATTGTTACTGTAAAACCACACTAGTACATATTCTGGTTTACCAATCCACAAGGCTAAAACTGATCTGAGCACTTATAATTCCCCATCTGGGTCATAGTAACGCACTTTTCCCTAACATTTCCAAGCTCACTTCGTGCATACCCACCTGGAAAGCTGATGCAGTTCCATAACTCATGAGACCACTAGCTCTTGCAAGAAATTCTTCAACCATCAAATCAAATGTAAGCTGCTCATCTTTTCTATAATAATCTACAATTTTTCTTCCTGCATCTATTGACTTTGATCTCTCTTCTTCCAGTTACAATTACCATTTTCAATTTGGTAAATACTTGAACAAGCATTCCTCTGAACTTATATGAAGATATTCCTCTGATACTCTTAGATGCCCTTTTGTTGAAAATTGCACAGTTATAAGCTACAGTGAAACCACCACTTGCTATCCTGATTCACAATATTTGGTATTGACTCAAGGTTTCCTCAACTCCCCCTCTGACTGTATTTGTGTCCCGGTTTAGGGTGAATTTGGGAGGAAACTTCCAAAGGAGTCACTCTAGAAAGCAGATTCAAGTGACCTCTCCCCTAACTGGTTCAGGAAAATATTTCCCTGGAGAAAAATGGAAAAAACTTAACAAGCAAAGCATAAAAAATAAATAATATTAGACAATAAAACCTCTTGCTGTTCTGAAGAGATGGCAAATTCAGAAAGTCCTTGTTGTAGGGTTTAGATCGGCTCTCTCAGTCCCTTCCCAGTCCCTTTTGCGCTGGAAAATGCCACGTCTCACCCCTGGTGGGCCACAAGTGTGAGCTCCTGGTCTTCTGGGTTTTCAGTCCAGAGCAGGCTGATCAGTTCCAAGGAAAAGCAAAGCCACAGTCCGGGGAACTTCTCTGCCTCAGCTGGCTAAAAGCTCACTGAAAGCCGAGGAGAGCTCTCTCCCGCTGTCCGTGCTGCAGACAGCGCCGTCCGGAGCAGGATGGGGGCAGCGAGCGCAGCTTCTGCAAACAAACCGCGGGCTCCTCCTGCCCCCTGCGCTCTGGGAACAGCCTGAAAGGTGCAGAGCTTCATATCCAGCGTAAACACAACAGACAGCTGCGGATACAAGCATCATAATGTCACCCTAGGACAATTTGTTGCTTGTTATCTTACCTCTGTATTTTAAATACTTTGGAGAAGAGACCATCTTTTTGTGCTTTGTTTGCACATTGCTTTACACAATGGGATTACATTCAAGGACTTCCAGGTGCTCCAACAATGAAAACGATTTTAAGAGTCTCAAAATGTTTCCTATTTTACAGAAACTCTTTACAAAATAATGATTGTTTAAATGTAGCCTGTGATGAATCAGCTTGACATTTGGTTCAGTTTCCTCTCCTTTCTCTATAAGGAATTGATTCTCCCAGCTATTGAGACTCATTGTAAGGACTGAGCACAAGATAAATCAGCAAAAGAATGTGATAAGAGTACCTTTAGAATATTCAGCCATAAAAATGGACATTCCATCTTAAAAATCCAGATGGCCAAGAAAGAAAATGACAGAAATATGATATCAAAGATAAATGGATAGTGGCATTATGAAAATTATACTCTTTGAAACAATAAATGTTACCAAAGACAAAGGATCGAGTGACTGTCAGCTGCTTGAAAGCAAGGATCCCTTTATTCCATGGGAGAACCCAATGTGCCACGACTTGTTGCAGAACAAGGATCTCTGGCTCCCTCAGGTGAAAGGAATAGCTGATGTACTTTGCCACTATACTAAAATCAAACTATTCTACCATACTTTTTGGTGTCATCAATCCCTGCAAGGATTTTTAACAAGCTGAGTTAAAACAGATGGTGTAATTTCTCCTTCTCTTTTTTAAATTCATGGCAGGTCACATGGTATTTAAATACGCTGTTATTAAGCAATTTTGAATTTCTGTATCTGTTATATTTGGGTAGTTCATTGTTGTGATGTTACATTTGACAGTTAACTTTCAAAACAAAACTTAAATTACTTATAATTACTCACCAGCTTTCTGTGGCTGAGATAATTTGTATGCTTGTTCCTCTCTATAGCCATTGACCAGCTATCACTACTGGAAAACATTCTTCTTAAAAATGTTCTTTCTGCCCCTATTCTTAAATTTATGAGGTATGCAACCTCAACAAATTTGCTTTAATAAACCATATTGAGTCATATAACTCCTCTCAGGATAACATTCCTCCCAAGACAGCAAGGACAGAGTGACAGGCAGCAGAAAGTAAAAAATTTTATCATATGGTATTCCTTTCCTATTTTTTCTAAACTTCCTTCCTTTCCATTAGCAAATTTGCAGAAGAGAACTCAATTTTTTATATAGTAAAAGAGTGAGCCCTAGGGTTCATCAAGGAATAAGAGCTGACAAGCTCAGCACTTGCAAGTGCATATGAGAATTTAATGCTGAAAGTAAAGGACATTTGAATTATTATAATGTGCTGGTAGAATCAGAAATAGTGATGTTTCTCTAGCAGACTTTCCACATGATTAAGCTTCTTCCACACAATCCATAGATGGTTAATCTACAGTTTACTTCAGTGTATATAATTCCTGACAGGAGTAGATTCACTGAAGTGGTACAAGCTCTGTCTGAATGAACAAATGGAGCTATTTGAGAAAATAAAAAGCCCTAAACACAGATTAAACTGAGTATTGAATATGATACATTGCAACCTAGTTTTATCACAACAAGCTGTATAAAACCTTTTACCCCCAAAGCTTAATAAAAGAAATTGTCTTCTATTTGTATGCTTTCTCCCTCTTCTCCCCACATACACCATGTTTCTTGGAAGGCAATGTTTCTCTGTGTTCTTGGCCAATGGCACTAGTTTTGCCATATGTACAATGCTGTGTTACTAAATAGCTAACAAAAAATGAAATTTAATATTTACTTCTCAAAAATGTAAACATATGAGTCAAAGTGAGGAAACATTCACTTCAGCTCATACACACAGACTGCTATCCATTTCCATTTCTCTCAGTCCATTTCTTGAATTCACACAAATAACAGCACTAGTAGATCATGTTTTGTAGTGTCTACAACAAACAATTTTTGTTGTTTTATGTTATCAGTAGCAATGGCCATTTCAGGCCTTTTTCTTTACATGGATATTTCAATTCATGATGGTTTTTATTGCTGTTTTCCCCTCCAGAATCATGCTTGATTCAGGCTAGTTCCTCCCTGATAAGCAGAGAACTTTTTTGTTTCAGCTTTAAAGCCATTCTAATTTAATTATTTCAGACTAAATCTGGATATTTCAGAAATTGTGAGTAGTTCTACTGAAGCTTGAAAAAATGGGGATTAAGAATAAGAATTATATACAATATAGACTCAATATATCTTATTTTTTATAAGGAATGTGTTTCTTTTGTTTATAAGTTATCTATTTTTTTCTGTTACAGTACATGTTACTGCTCTCATTTTACTATAATTCTAGAAGTTGGCACTGAAGTTTATTCTATCTCTACATTTTGAACCTGTTCTCGTCTCATTGCCTGCATGATTTCTGCAACTCCAAATGACATCTCCTCAGCCACCTTCCCTTGAGGGACTTGAAAATCTCCTTCTAAGATTTAATTGGAATCTAGAGTTTAAAATGAGATCTCCACTCCTGCCCTTGTTGCCTTGACTTGCCTGCTGATTTCTTTCACTTTGGCTGGAAAACCAACAACTCTCAGACAGGGCTCTTCCTTTTATATTTTTTGTTGTTGTCATCTCAGGCTAAAAATAAAATACCTGTACAAAACTCTAGGCTACCCTCTGCTCCTAGGATGGGATTTCAGTCACTCTTTACTATCTCCTAAAATGTGAGGTGCTTGCATTCCATCTCCGAAGGTTTCCTTTCCTAATTAGAAAGCTGCATAATACATACTTTCCCTCAGGCTTTCTCCTTATTCCTGTCTTATGCTTAGAGTTTTTTTCATATTTTTCATATCCAGTCATAGGTAGTTTTCATATCCAGTAATTTTTCCTCATAGTCTCTTGCCCATCATATTCTCCTACCCCTTGTTTCTACCTCATATAGTTCACAACCTTATGTTTTACTGTACTGCACTTTACCTAATGGCACTTTTTTGCCTTCTTCTTGCCTCCCCTGCTGCATTCATGTTACCAAATTATCCAGCTTATTGCTCTTCCTTTGCTCTTCCAGGACACACCAATGTCTCATGGACTTTGTAAAGGAATTCACCTGACTCTACAGATGACATAGGCATCTCTGATGGAGATTCCCAAACCTAAAACAAGTGCCCTACACCGTGGGAACCAGTAGTCCCCTGATGATCCTTATTTCTATCCATCCTTTCTGGAGTTACCAGATCCTTTCCAACTCAGATAATCTGTGATTAGCCTAACTTTTTGCTATGTTTAGGAAGGAAAATTTAGGAATCCTGTTCCTAGTAAGAGTGCATCAAAGGAAAGCAGATTTGTCATGTTGTCTCTCGTGCTACTGTGTGCACTCATTCATTGAACATCTGTTTTAGACAGAAGCTGGGTGAGATTAGCCCAGTTCATAGATGCTAAGAAGTGATAATTTCCTTGGGTACCAAAGAAAATAAAGAAAGTAGTCACCTTAGTAACTTCAATTACAGCCACTGAATTTTCACCTAAAATTCATTAGTTACACCTTGTGAATAAATTTTGATTTTGCTAAAAATTTGAATGTAAGAAGCTAAGATTATTTAGGATAAAGGAACAGAAACTAAATACAACCTTGAAATCAATATATCAAATATGAAATCAGATCTCAGCAACAAAGTATAACAAAGGAGAGATCCAATAGAGCTGAGTTTTCTATGCACTATCAGAATGACTCAGGTTAAGGAAAAAAAACAAAACTCTTTTTTTATATACAAATCCTACAGCAAATTCTTAGCTAGCTTTGTTTTAATAATGAAAGGAATGTTTTTATTTCATTCCATACTGACAGCTTTTGTGTGTAAAAGTTAGAGAATAAACCTGAGGTCCTCATCAAGGGTCAAAAATATTCAAGGTGCCCAGTTTCTTCCCTCAGCTTTTGTCTTTCCAGTGCAACTGCAGTCTAAGAAAATAAATGAAAAAAAAAAAAAAAAAAAAGAAAATAAAACCAAACAGACAACACAGAAAAGGAGTAACTCCAGTCCTTCTTTTCATGGATCAGTAGAGGTCAAGGACCTCTATCAAGGTCTGTACAACAGAATGAGGAATACCTCTGCAAGTAGTGACACTTCAAGTATTTTACATCTAGAGACTTTACAAAGATGTTTTCAGTGTGTATTTTATATGTGATATGCCCGGTTTCACAATCTATAACCATATTAATTATTTTCTTTTTATTTAAATGAGAGTTTACCTAACTTTGGCTTTTTGATGGTTACTCATAGCATGCCAAAGAACCCACTCATATTTCTTTTCTGACCTTTATTTTTAATCCTCGTTATTAATTATGCATGTTTGGGAATGTTTTTCTAATGTACTTGAAATTAGGGGAATTATTTTAGTCCGTTAAACATTAGGAATTGTGTCATTGTAGGACAGAGACAACCTCCATAATGTGGATTCATTTGCAACCTCAACTTTGTCTGTATATGTGCATGATGAATTATCAGGCAGTAAAATCTGTTGCTGCTTCTGTTATCCTAAAGGTAGAAGCCTTCAGGGGTGCCACAGAAGTGGAAGTGAGGTTAAGAGAGGAAAAGCAGTAGAAATTTGTTGTCTATACCCAGCCTAATGGTAAAGGAGCATTTTTTTCTCACATACTCCAGAAGAATAAGTGTGATACTCTATATCATTTTACTGATTCCTGGAGACCAAAGATAATCATATACTGCTATTTCTATGTTTCATCCAGACTATTAACTGTATTCTACCCAGGCTGTGCTCTAAGACAGATTTCCCCTTTATATACTGAAGTCATTATAGCTTGAGTAGGAGTCCACCAAAATTTGGTAGTTAGGTCTGTGCTGAGGAAAGAACAGGATAATATCAGCCATGGGAGGATTCAGTCACCTTTTATTCACAGCAAATCCTATGCCAGTGTTCAGAAAATATAACTCAGCTTCTAGTAGATGTAACCTGGCTTCCTTTTCAACTCCCAGAGGTGAATAAAGTTTTATCCCAATGCAAAGTTCTTTGTAGTATGGTGTTGTTTTCTTCCATTTTGTCTTCAGCATTGCTTGTTAAAAGTGACAGGAACTGTGGCTTGTCCCATCCAGGCAGCATTCAAGAGAACTCCTAATGAGCCAAATGCTTTGTCACAGCCTGATTTTGAACTTTCTATGCACTTAATTCTTCCTTTTGTTATGTCAGTGAACACTTCAATAAAGTTATTTGACTCCCCACCACTTTGCTTTGCTTGTAGTCTCCCAAAGCCCCCCTCTGCTTCCCCTCAAGCTCTTTTAGCCATACGTTCATGGAACTTGCATGTTGCTGTACTGGACGTTTGAATCACTTGCCTGCCTTCAGGTGAAATCCTGGTCTATAATGAGAGAAATAAGTAAGCAGCCAGGGAGCCCATGTTGCTCACCACAACTGACTTTCAGAATAATGTTTGTTTTAGTTTTAACTAGCTTACTTTTTTAATCTCTTTTTCCTCTTTGATACATAACATATAATAAGAACCCTCATTCTTTTTATGAAAGTCTTCTTTATCCTTTGGGACCAAGCAAAATAATGTTTTCTTGAAAGGTAATTTACTTGGGAGATTTTCTTTGTGTGATTCAATTCATTCTTGCAGAGACCTCTGGATTTATGCAAACTAACATTTTCATCAAACCATGAGGAATTAAGCATCAAGCATACTTCAGTTTTGGAACAAATATTTAAACCAGTAGCAAAGCCTATGGGAGCAGCTGTCACATTTAATAGCAGCAAATTTTTCCCCTTATTTTCCCAGACATTTTCTTTTCTCTATTCACTTATCTTTAGGAGATTCTTAAGACTAATATGTCCACTAAAAAAAGAAAAAAGTCAGCGGCTTCTGTCACTCAAATGGACACATGCATTTTGCTGTGCAGACCATGCAGCTTCTTTACCTGCTTACCTTATCAAAGTATCTTCTGAGCAGTCTATATCTGCCTCATCATCTACTTATGGTGCCTCAAGGATTGACAGGTAAGCACTTCTAAAGTTTCTGTCAGGATATAAAGCAATTGAAGGCATTAATCACAGAATAAACACCTTAGTCGCCGTCCTCTCTGCAGCTGAAACAGGCTGGCACTGGCAGAGAGAAAGAATAAGAAAAATCAGGAAAAACAGGATTTCTGAGGTCTAATTCAAGCATCCCTGGAGTTGAAGGAAGATTTTTCACTGACATTAGAGGAGATGGGTCTGCTGCTAAGGTCAGACAGGCCATAGACAATGTTTGAAGTTTTTCACAGAACAGCTCATAGTATTTTTGAATTCAAACTCAGGTGAGCTGTGAGCAAACTGTGAAGCGAGAGGGAAAGTAGATGAATTCTTTTCCTGCCATCTGTAGAGCAGTGGCAAGAGTTTGGGTAGCCAGCCAGGGAAATGGAAATTCTTACTGCTGAGAAGTAATAGGATATAACTGGTATTGCAAATACATGATGGGATGATCTATGCAACCAGAATTTAAAAATAATTACATAAAGCATGTTTACCTAAAAAGAACAGGCAAAAGAAATGAGGGTGGCACTCTACGTTAGAGAGATGATTATCTGTATTAGAGCTATTGTCTGGAAAGGAAAATTGTACTGTTCTTGGTGACTTCAGTTTTAAAGACCTATGGTAGATATTGTATGCAGTATGTAGTAAAACATCATTGAAGTTTCTAAGGATTATAGATGATAATTATCTAACACAAAAGGTATTGAACCTAGCATAAGATAATTCTCTTTTGGGTCTCATTAAATTGGATAAAGAGGAACAAATTGGAGGGTCTAATTACATTAATTATGGAAAACAGAGGAGAGTAATATATCTACTTGGTACTTCGAAAGTGAATTTTTCAAACCTGGAGAAAATTATGAGGGATAATTTATTAAGAAGAATAAATACAGACAGCCCATTGGGAAAGAAAATATAAAGTTGTTTAACAAGAATTTACAAGATGTCCAGAAACCACACCTCATAATTAGGAAGTAGTACACCAGTGTGTTAATACCCCTCCTACTTCAGGAGTGAAGTGGATGTATCAATTAATTTTTTTTTAATATATGTATAGCAAAAGGGAGAAATAAAAGATGAGAGTAATAATTATATGTTACAAACAGTATCAAAGAGAGGAAATAATGCATCTCTCAGTAATTAGGACAATAAGAAAACAATTTTTAGGAATTAGGAAAGAAAGAGGCTAAGTTTAGTGTAAAAATTTGAAACAGAGATACTAATAATGGCAAAAATTAAGTATAAATAAAATTTTATGTCTACCTCTGCCACAATGTATGCTTGTCTGAAAGTACCAGCAATAACAGCAGAAAAAAATTAAAAGGGAAGATATGTGTTAATTACTAGGGAGCAGCATATAAGTGATTTCATTTAAAAGGAGAGGTAGAAAAACACATATAGGTTAAGGGAACCAAGTAGAACATCGTATTTATAAAACATGCGTACAAGACAAATAACACTTCTGATAAAAGTCAGGAACTTTGCCTAATATTTATGAGAAATGAGACAAAATAATGAGGCAAAATATCTAAAACTGCATCTGTTCCAGAAGAGTATAGAAGGTAAATCAAAAATCACTATCCAAGATGAACACCAGAGACATAATGAGCACTGGACTGATGGCATCCCTTGTCCCCCTTGGTGCACACAAATGGTCCTGGCCAAGTCACTGAGACACAGACACCAGAATATGTGGATGTAAGGATGGGAAAAATTAACTTAGAGATTTTCTAAAGTAAGATCACTTTCATCTTCTCTGACATCTCATCATCTCTGATATTTCCAACACTGATTTCCTACATTAGTAGACGGATGTTCTAAGACTCTTCCTAATTCTGACAAATAGATGCAGCTGTTCATAAGTAGTTCCTGGAGAGAACCAGGAGGACATGCTCATTGCACAGGAGAAGACTGTGGTATTCTGTAATATTTCAGGATATGCATTATGCTATTTTGCGTAAGACATTGAAAAGTTAAGTCTCAGAGTTCCTACACTGTGTGTGCACACTTCATTCTCGGGATGGACATCTCTGAAAGGAAATTCATCTCAGCTTTGCTAATTATCTACCTTAACATAGGTGTGAATTTTAAATTGATTTGCCTAATTTTTCCAAGCTTAGACTTGGAAAATTAACTATGAGATAACCACATTTAAAATGGATGTTAAAATGTATCTCAATAGAATTTTGAAGGCAGAACACCCAGAAAGTTTTCGCTTGGGAGACATAACAAAAGACACATCTGACCAGGTAATATTCTTATTTAATTGCTACTAGATGTGGAATTTTTGGGAGATTGTGGATATCATCCCAATATTTTTAAAACTATAGAAATCCTGACTAGTGAAACCTGGCAACAATGCTGAGAAAAAGAATGTAATTGTTACTGCAGGTTTTAATTGATAGAGACTAAAAAGCTAGAAATATAATTAGTGTCAATCATTATGTTTCTGGAGAAAGAGTTCTTACAGTCCTTATTAAACACACTTCAAATAATTTTTTTATCACATTGTAATTTAGGCAGTGAAAGATAAATAATATATTTACACTTTTAAAAGGAATTTTGACACATTAATACACAACATGCTGATTTAAAAATTAGTGCAACCGCAGAGTACATCTTAAATGGATTAACAACAGCCTAAGTGACAGGTTCCGAAAAGTAACTGTCAATGTGTGTGTATTGTCAAAGGAATGAGTTTCTAGTAGAGTTTAGGAGGTTACCTGGTGGAATAATCAGCATCTGGTCCACTATTTTTCAATGTAGTCAACAGTGGTTTGGAAGAAGATGCAAAATCACTGCTGATCATAGGGATGGCTGAGAAAAGAAGATGACCATGGAGGTCAACAAGCAAGTAGCTTTCTTATCATGGCATGAGATTAAGGGATTTGCTATGTTTTTAAATTTATTGCTAATAAAGTTCCTTCTTTGTATAAATACCACAGCAACCTAGGCTTGCATCTGTTTGGGAAAATTATTTATTTCAAATTGCAACAAATGTTAAATAACATAATTAAATATTTTTTGGAATTGTACTGAGAAGCAAGGATCTTGAATTTATCTTCCTGCTCTTCCAAGAAGATTTAGGTAGGACTCTTTCCAGGATAGTTTCTATGTCTGACCCATGTTCCTGCATGGAATCAAATGCATAGATGAGGAAAATAGATTCAAATGGACCATTCCAGTGGAGTAACTACAGATGGTGGGAAAGGCAAGCAGAGCTAATTTGGCAGTCTGGCATATCAGCATGTATTCTGCATATAGGAGAATTGTCCTAATGGAATAATTTTCAGTTAAATTCACCTTCATTTCTTAATTTATTTTTTCATATGATTAAGATTTAAAGTGAAATAATTCTCTCTATCCTTTTTCTTAGCATTGCTTTTCACTCCATTTAATTTCATTGTCTTTTGGCATGCCTCAACTCTGACCGTGATCTGATCTTCTTTACTTTTTAATTACCTTTCAATTTGCTTTGTTTTTTCAAAATGTCATATTTCAGGTTAAAACAACCTATGAAACAGAATATTTTACTTGGGTCTAAAAGCTTTAAAACTGATTATTAAGGAATTTTGATATTTTTCTCTGGGTGCCTGTCCATGCTCACTTTTCAATTTTTTTAAATACATTTTATTCCTTGGGGAGGTGCTTGCCCTGAGGTAAAGGAGTACGATATAATATAATATAGTATCATACTGCTATAATAATAGCAGAAAGCCCATTTTTTGCATTCAGCACTGGTCCAGATGTCAGGTATTTTTAAATGAGCACCCAGCCTTGTTTGTGTGAGAAACACACATGTAGTTCAAATGTTGTAGTCAATCCATCAGCAAAGTGTTTTCATGTGCAGTTGTAATTTGGAATTCCTGTTCTTGTTTGTTTGCAAAACCAACTGTAAGTGGATTTGTGATTCCTGGTGACACCTGTCATGCCTGGATTCTTCTGCTTGGGGGTGTTCGGACAAGGCAAAGAGCTGCTAGCTGATTCTGACCTTTTCTTTCATGCCCTTTCTTCTCTTCTCTTCTCCTTGCTATTTCTTCAAAGGCTGGTCACCAGCTGAGCCCTCAGTCCTTTCTCCTGGATTGGCCCAGCTGCCTACAGCTAAGTCTGCTCTTGGTGTTTGACAAGGACCTCCACCCAGACACAGTGACTGACAAAGAACAATGCACTTCCATCCTCGGCCTAGGGTGAAAATACCCAAGTCTTACAAACTTGTGGGGCACAAGGGAAGATGCAGCCTGCTGGGCAAGTTTGGGCTCCCTTCCCACCCAAGGTGGATGCAGTGATGGTACATAACAGAACCACTCAAGATGCTCTACAGCAGAGGGTGGTTTCAAAAACTCCATCTCCTCTGTCTCCAGATGTGTGATTGCTTTTCCCCTGTGATACTCTATTCCATAAACAGATCACCTTAAAGAGCATATTTAGAGCTAACACATTTGACTTTGCTCTAGAACAGATGGAAATAAAACCACTCAGACTAGAACACTTCCCAGACAGAATGCTGAAACTAAGAGTTATGAGGCAATTTAGGGAAGAGTTCCTTTTGCTGCTCATTTTTAACTGATGCCTCACAGCTAAGGCTGTCTGTGCCATAATTTGGACATGAGAACATAGGATCAGAAGATTCAATAAATGCAAATGATGGGGCCAGGCTGGACAAAATGTGCAATGAGAAACTGTGCAAGAATTACCTGTGTCCCTTTTCCACTAGCAAGGAATCAGTGAAATATTGCCATGCTCTGTCTGCATTCTCTGTGCACTCATTTCTCATGAAAGGAGCACAAAAGGCACCTTCATCAAGATCAGTGAAAGGATTTCTTTATGGAGGAGGAATTTTCCACATGAAAGTCACTTTTAGCAATGCTCTAAAGTTGCTGAACAGCTGCAAGCCAGAGAATACAGACTGATGCCTGTACCTGTTATATTACACTGACAGTAAAATAATATGTTAAAAATATCTTTTTTTTAGCTAAACTATTTCAACTTGATAATGTTCAGGAAACTGTCCTAACAAAAAGTATTGCTTTGGAAAAGTAAGAACAGGAGATCAGATACAAAATGAGTTTTGAAGTCTAGAAAAGTTACATTTGTTCTTTGAGTTCTTGTGACCATCAATAATACTTTTGGTTATTTTGTAGAATTTTCTTATTACTGTTTTTTATTTTAAATGGAGAAAATGTTCCTGGGAAGGCAGAAAAAGCACTGTCCTTTCACTCCAGAAATAATTATTGTGTTGGTGTGTTCAGTGTTCTCTCATTTCTCTTTACTAACCATGCTCTCTATACAAGAAGCTGCAAAAACAGTTATGTCCACAATGTTTTTTTCATTAGTAATTGAGAGCTTAAGTTTACAAACTCTGGGAAAAAAAATGTCAAAGACATCAGCTGAAATAAAAACTTAGAGTTTCTGCAAAAATGTTCAGTTTAGAAATTCTAAACTCTAAACTTTGGGATAGACAACCACTGATACATAATTTTAAGAAAAAATATATAGGCAGAAATATTTGTTTGTTTAATAAGGTCTGAACTCACAAAATGAAAAAGAAAATCAACCCAGAAAACTCCACCTCTATCATCCTGTGGTCTGTGTTAGGTACTGAATTAAATTATTTAGCATGAACAACAGCAAGGGGATGTTAGAGGTCAGAATTATGTTATGCTCTGATTAAACTAACAATTAGGCATGGAAAAGCAGGCACCTATGGGGAGGACTGTAAACAGCTGTGATAAGGTCTCTCAAAGTCTTCTGTTTGGTTTAGGCTGAGGCTGGTTGTCCTTAACAGACTGAATTCAGCAGGGGAGAAGCCATTGTGTGGGTAAGGCCTGTGCTGACACTGACCTGCAGCTTAATTATACAGTGACCCTTAGGGTCAACAGATACTGTTTGAACTCCTAGTTGCAGATTAGACAGCAAAATAATAACACTGTGAGTATGAAACAAATGAGATAAGCTTGGTAGAAACTGCAAGGAACTGAGATAACATCATTGTTCTTATGTTAATATGGAAGACAACTCTGTGGCTTCATCTTGATTTTTTCATAGACTTGGTTTATTTGTGATGCTTTTAAACTCAATCTGTTATGTAAATGTTCTCCAAGGATTGTTTTCATAGGAAAGAAACCAAATTCAGTTCTTTAGGCAGCTATCTAACTTTCCAGTCAGTGAAAGCTGTGATTAAAAATGGCTTCATATCAAAAACTAGTTACATATGTGCTACCTGCAGCCTGGATGCAGCCAGATATGTAATCTTTCTAAGAAAATAGACTGTTTGATAGCAAAAATGGTAGAATTTTGAACAGTTATGTGAAGTTTGTATACAAAAGAAATGCTAATTACACTGCAAGGTAATTGGGTGATGAGACCTGTATTAGAATGGAGACATTGTGTGGAGAGATTTGGGTGACTAAGTACCACAAGCTGTGTAGTTGAACATGCCAGCTCCTAAATGAAACGACATCTGTGACTTATAAAAAACCAATGCTGTAAATGAAGTCATGGAAAACAACCAAAAAAAGGATCTGGTAAATGACTATATTATTATTTCAGTAATAGTAACTGAAGTACTTCTGTTTCAACACATAAAGGCAAAGATGTTTCTAACTGAAATCTATTAGTGCATGTACATGTAACATGTTAATTCTTCAAGCTCCAATTCAATTGAAAGCTCAATATACCTGCTTCTAGAGTGAAGCCTGATTAATTAGGCAATGCTGCTCTTTCATATAATAGGTACTCTTTTTTGTTTTCATTGGCTTAGAGAAAAAACACTGCTCTAATTTCAGGACCTCTTCTTTCATGATTGACACTCACCCCACAATCTGCCCCCAAAACTGGCAATTTTGTGGCTAGAAGAGGAGAATAATATTTTTTACATGTCAATGATTATTTAGTGCTTTAAAAAATGCCTGTCTTCAGAGCCCTCCTTATGGATCAGGTTTGGGAGTACTTCAATCACTTAGAAGTGAGATGCTAGGTATAAGCCTACAAAGCTAAGACAGGCACCTGCCTTCTTGATGAGCTCCATCAGAGATGGGCTCCTAGACTGTCTTCACAGAAACTGTCTGATAGGCATAAAACCTGAGGGAGTTGATGGAAAACACCAAAGGCAGAAGCATGCCTGAAACTCTGGTTCCCCACATGGCCTTGTGATCACAATTGTGGAAGGTAAAGTCTAAGACTAAGAATTATACCATTAAACTCAGCCCTTCTGCTTTGGCTCCTGAAGATCAACAGCACCACCCACTCAGGAAGTGAGAGAAGAGTCGGTCACCTCTTCTGTGGGGAGGGGTTTCTGTCGGAAGTTCATAGGTTTTGCAGAGCAGATAGGGCTGCTCAGGTTTGGTCAGAAATAGAATCTAGGGGTGTGGTCCAAATCAACTCCTTCTGTCAGGCCATAATAAAAAACATGAGCAAAAATACTCAGATTGCATCTTGTCATGGGTGCAGTAAGAAATATTGAAGTAAAAATTTCTGCAGAACTACTTGTATTTCTGCATAACTGTGTTTTGTTTCCTCCTTACCTTTCTTCAGTTGTCATGAATAAAAATGCCTAACCAGTCTGACTCATGTGCAATTCCTAATTTCATGTTTGTAACATAAAAAGAGAAATGTCACAAAAGAATCTTTCTTAAATTGGATGTTTTTATTAATAGCTACTCTTCAAGGGTTTGGGTGGTTTTGTTCTGTTGGAAATGGAACCACATAGAAGTGTAATCTCTGTCCCTTAATGCAGAGAAGAAAGAAAGAAAAATACAAAGAAGTGTTTATAATGTTCTGTGAAGGTAAAATTCCTTTATTTTACCAGATAAAACAAGTAAAACTATGTTCTCTTGAAAAACTGCTTAGTGAAAAAATGTTTTGCATGTATTTTTAAACACCTAAATAAGTTTGCGCAGTCTATAATCTCAGCAGTTAGAAAAATCACTTTATCAGTGGGCTTAGCAAGAGCAAAGGCCACATGAGACAGACAGAAGCTACAGAGGAAGCACAAGCATAGTCTGATGCACTCTAATGCCATTTTCTCTCCAGAGAATGGTCTGTTAAATTTTTTAGACTGAAGAGGATTGTCATTACTGAATCTATCTACACTGTTATTTTAATTGGAGTGAAACTTTTACAGATGATGCTAGAAATGCTTAATTTTACTGATACTGAACCTGTTTCATTAGTATGCATGTTGACTGAATAACTAACTACGAACCTTCTAAAATGTGCTTCTAATCACATCAGCGTTAAATATTAACTAGAAAGCTGACTCTATCATTCAGTCACATTCTCATTTTCCTGGCTTATCATTGCATGTGTGTTGATAGAACTAGCTACTTTTGCTGGTAATTTCATTTATCATAAATAAACACATTTCTCATGGTTGTTACTTAGCAGAATGGAACAGTGCTTACACCATGCAGGTGGGTGAAAGCAATGTTCAGTGGAGGATGGATTTGGGGGTGCAACTTGTAAACATTTTGCCCAAGGGACTTTGTGCTATCTTTTCTCCCTCTTTTTCCTCTTCAGGGAATATTTGTCCTAGGATTGCCATATGCTCTTCTCCACAGTGGATACAGTGGTCTACTTCTTATTGTCTTGGCTGCAGCATTATGCTGTTACACAGGCAAAATTCTAATTGCTTGCTTGTATGAAGAAAATGAAGATGGGCAACTGATAAGAGTGAGAGACACGTACGAAGATATTGCAAATGCCTGCTGCAAAAAGCTGTCTCCCGGTCTAGGTGGCATAGTTGTCAACGTGACCCAAGTGGTGGAACTGATCATGACATGTATTTTGTATCTGGTTGTTAGCGGGAACTTGCTGTCACACAGTTTTCCATATGTACCTGTAACTGAGAAAACTTGGTCTGTAATTGCATTTGTTACTCTGTTGCCTTGTATGTTTATCAGAACTCTCAAAACTGTTTCCAAACTCAGCCAGCTTTGCTCTTTGGTTCATTTTGTTATCATCTTTGTTCTGATAACTTACTGTCTCACACAAATGCATCAATGGTCCTGGGCAAAATTCAGACTCTCCCTTGAGTTTGAGAACTTCTTGGTCTCTGTAGGGGTGATCATTTTCAGTTACACTTCACAAATATTTCTTCCCACACTTGAAGGTAACATGAAAAACCCAGGGGAATTTAGGTGTATGCTAAATTGGACGCACTTTTTTGCCTGTATCTTGAAAACAACCTTTGCACTTACTGCTTTCTTGACCTGGGGTGAAAAGACAAAGGAAGTTATTACTGACAACCTGCCATCATTTCTTGAAACCCTAGTGAATTTATGTCTCTTAACCAAGGCACTTCTTTCTTACCCTTTGCCCTTTTTTGCAGCCACAGAAATTGTGTATTCTTGTATTTCTAAAGACAATAATTTCAATTACAGATCTCCACTACTTGCTCTGACTGTAAGAGGCTCATTTCTCTCTTTAACTCTGTTGATGGCCATGTTCACACCACATTTTGCCCTGTTGATGG
>WAAE01017301.1:0-18143 GCA_013400495.1 Nicator chloris
TCTACCATCACAGTCTCACCTTGAAGAACATAGCAGCATGCAGATTTTAAAGCTAGGCATAATGCAAAATAGTTCATTTATTTCTCACTCACTTTAATTTCACCAGTTCCCATGGAAAGATACAAGCAGTTATTCTTGAAGGAATAATAATCAGAGAAAAATCTTGGTTTAAGAGGTTTGTGAGGAGTTGTATATAGCAGGACATCTATGTTGTGTTGTATGAGGATGATTTCTTCATCTGATCTAAACCTAAGAATCCTATAGCAATTTTCTTCAACAATTTATTAACAACCACCAGGCCATTAGAGTGTCCATGGATTTCACCAACCTCAACTTTCTAATTATCATGGTTAACATTACAAAATAAATGCATTTTACAACAGTCATGTTCAAAAACCCCCAGCACAGTCACATATTCCTCCACAAACCAAGCACCCATAAAGTGCACTGAGCATGGGAAATAGCATTAAATAGTGCTAAAGAAACAACCACATTGTGCTAGAAAAGCAAATGTAAAAATAACCGCCTTCTTTGATTTGTAAGATTTTCAGAGATCCTGCAGTAGAATTACTGAAATACATGGATCTCTGCTTTCTCAGACTGAAATCAAAACCATGCAGTGGACTTTAGCAAGCACCCCACAGCACAACAAATTCCCAGAGCAGACTAGGACCCAGTTAAGGGTGGAAGGATGTACCTAACAAAGCATTTATTTCAACTCTGATCGCCCAAAAACTCTTGGTGTGCTAACACTCAGAACTCATGGACTCACCAGATGTTCACCAGCAGCCCTCCTTTCATTTTACCTCTTACTGAAATATTTCAAAATGCAAACTATCTGCTTCCTTCTCTCTCTCTCTCTTTCTCTCCTTTCAGACTTGCAGCTCTCCCTTTTCCACGTTTTCTGAATTTGTTTGAGAGAGCAACATAACTATATCAAATCAAAAGCAATTGTTTGTAGTCTATACTTCAGCTTGGGCTTCAGTGCTCATCTTGTCTGACAAAAAGACTATGACAAAATTTTCTGTGCTTTCCAGCTCTGTACAGAGTGGCAGTGTTCTTTATTAGACAAGCTGACAAGCTTCATTAAACTTTCCATTGAATTGTAGCTGGACGTGTCTGAAGACAGCACGTTTACAGTCACACAGATTTTGTGCTGTAATTCAGGGAGTGTTGTGTACCATCCAGCTGCATTTAATGGAGTCTCAGGGGTGTGAGCAGGTCCATAACCTCTTAATTAAAAACGGTGTAGCACAAACGGACCCAAAAGACTGCAATAGTACCTGATAGACAATTAAAACCAAGCTCTAATAGCTTTGTTGCTTGCCTCTAGTGATAAAATAGAACAATCAGAAAGCTCAATAAAAATCTATCAGTCTGTGTGGAGAAACATGTTTTGTGTAAGACTGGAAAATGCTGCTCTAGGTGTGAGCAGTGTTACAAATATCTTTTTTTTCATGTTATGAACCCTTTGGTGGCAGAGCTACTTTAAGTGAACTACATCCTGACAAAAGTTACTCCTTCACCTCCTTCTATTATACTCCATCACCTCCATCCTACTATTAGTGTGGGACTGGTTTAAAGGCATGGCAAATCTATTTAACACATATGCACACACAAACCTCTGTGTTTTTAACGCAAAAACTCTCAAAAGAGATTCCTTTCTGATAAAGAAAACTATACCCATAGATGCAATATGGAGCAGAGCACAGATAAGACACTGGTAAGCACCAGAGAATGTTGGAAATGAGGGAAGAAGGAAAGCAGGCAGTGGGCAGAAAGACCTTTACCCATTTTTGTGATGAAGGCTGCCCCATGGAGTACTGCTCTTGGTATTTCCAGAAGATTTTCCTTTACTAAGTGATCCAAAGTATCTGCTGAAAACACCTAGAACCTTTGTACCTCTCTAGAAAAAAAAAAAAAAAAGGCTTAAAAAGTGTGTGTTCTGCATTCTTTTTTCCTCTTTGTTTCTGATCAAAAGTGTATCACCATTTGGAGAGAAAGTTAAGGATTAGTTGTTCTGACTTTCACTAAAACCAGAAGTGACTAGATGTCTTTACAGACCCTGTTTTCATTCCAAGAGATGTAGATCCCATTGCTGTAGATAACCATTGCAACTTTTAACTGCACAGTCTTCAAATCTTTTAAATATGAGGCTGTCAGGTCTCATCCTACAATCAGACTCTAGCTTTGATCAAGGCAGACTTGAGCCATTGTGACTGGACCCAGAAGACACCCTTAGTTTGCATAAAGTATTATTCTTATAGAATCCGTGTCAGATACCATGTCTGTGTTTCCATCTACTTTGGGGACATTTTGAACAAATTATTTAATGTTTCTTAGACTTTACCTCTGGCAGAATTTTTAATGTGAAAAAAAGAAGCAATTAAGTCCACTTTGTCTTTGCATGTTTTGTCATAGAGCTGTTGAGCTTGGGATACATTTCTAAATGCCTGCCTAGGCCATTCACCTAAATTATAAAAGAGCTGGTTTAATTATCCCTAAAAGCTTCCCTCAGAATGAAATTCCATCTTATCCTTATATATCTCTCAGTGTAAAGCATGTCTAGGATTTTTTACTGTCCTTAAAATAGCAAAACCATGTTATGGGAATGGGT
Source organism: Nicator chloris (assembly GCA_013400495.1). Lineage (NCBI taxonomy): Eukaryota > Metazoa > Chordata > Aves > Passeriformes > Pycnonotidae > Nicator > Nicator chloris. Next base: position 2,618 of record WAAE01017301.1, read on the forward strand.
TGTGCTACAGAGAGGCTCCTCACTCTTTTTTCACATCAGGAAGTCAACAAGTACCAGAGTCCTGTGAAGTTTTGTGCCTGTTACCCACTCACCTTAAGGGTGCAGAGTAACCTCCAGACCAGCTTTCATGTTAAGCCTCCTCATTGCTGCAATCTCCTGTGTACTAGCCCCCATTTACTAGATACTTCATTTTTTCCTGAAGAATTAAACTGAAAATTATTTTTGCTTCCTGAAGTAAGTTGATAAGTATTTGTGAAAAACTGAACCCCATATATATTGGTGCAAAAATTGTCTCGGAGATGCATTAAACAGAGCCATACCACAGTATTATAGAATTATTTGCCTGTGGAATGCCTCACAGTCTCTTATAACACTAAAATGATACATTTTCTCCAGGGCACTTCAAACTAATACGGAGATTTTGAACTTCAAGAAACCAGACTCTCTGTCCCACAATGCATCTTTATGGTTATTGGTGTATGGCAGAACCAAAATTTGTTTCTGTTTAGATGTAGATGTAGATAGAGATTTATAGATGTGTTCTGCTTTAAGGAGCTTTGTTTTTCTACAGAATCTGCATTTTCCAGATCAAAATATTTATGTGCACACATTTGTCAAAGATATTTGCCTTTGAAAAACAGTCCCAATGGAAATTTTTCAAATAGCAGAATTTTGAATCTCTACTGCCAAATACCTGCCTTTCACCTCCTTCACACAATACCAAAAGTTTGCTTGTGGGCTCTATCATGTGGCACTCATTTCATGAGGCATCCTTTGGGTTAAGTGAAGCTTCTTGTATTTGGTGCAAGATGTCCCTAAAACTAACATACACATATGTTCCCAATAGGAAGGACATTATGGATCAAAACACTCTCTTATCAGCTTTATTATCTTTTTTCTTAATGTGCCTGCTACACAGTCTTTTATTACCTGCTCAGAATTTACTAAAATAAAGGTGAAGTTTGATATCATTTATACCTTTTAAGATATGTAATATGTAGAATATTGCAAAAAGTGCTAAGAATGTTGCACCAAGATTCTTTGAATAGCAGAGGACAATGCCTCTCTCTTGTTTCCCAGAGAAGCTATCAATTTGACATTTGTTTCTAAATGTCAGCAAGAGCAGAGTGGGTGAAATGAGTCAGTGAACTTTTCTTGCTGTTGGCTAGGGAGCAAGGGTGGCTAGTTTGAAATAAGAGTATGGAAAGGAGCGAGAATATCTGTAGTCAGAGGAGAGGGGAGGTTAATTTTTCCTGTTTTTGTCTGTCCATATCATGTTCTGGTCACGAAGCAGAGAACACTTCACTGTTAACTAGACAAATCAGAACCGGAATAGGTGTAATGCGACAAATGTGGTTTATCCAGGGAAAATTAGTAATGATGCTCAGCCCCTGAGGATGGTTTGAAAGAAGGTAAACTCAAAACTCATGGAGGAGTCCTTCATTGAATACTACTTGGTGACAAGTAGAAAATTCACAATACAAGGCACGTGTTTTGCATCTGAGTGAAAAGGGTATCAGCAGAAAACTGATAAGGCTTCAGATCTTTGCTCTTAGAGCAAGTGGTAGGAAGACAAAACATGATTTGGCAGCCTTGGACAATTCCAGGCTGTCTCTTTCTCCACCCAGGATCCATACAGCCTACTTCTCTCTTTGCCCTGCTTTTGCAGATTTCTAAAAATGGTTTTAAGTGGAGCTCTCACTGAATTGTAACTGACAGAATCATTCCAGGACTCTTCTAGGAATTCTGGCAATACCTCCAAAATTACTTTCCTTGATAATTTTTCTTTTAAGCTCCCTATTTTATCCACTTCTTCTACGTTCTCTCCAATTTTCATCTTCTTTTTGGTTTCTTCTTTATCGTCTCAATGTCTTGTGTTTTTCACCACTGTGTGATGAAAAATGAACATTGACCAAAGAACTCTTATCCTTCCCTGGGGAAATAGAGGAATTGAAGATAAATTGTTCTGCTCCGTCTTTATTTTATTTCTGTTTTGTTTTTCATTCCCCCAAATATCATTCATTCTTATTCCTTTTCTCCTTCTCTTCCCTAGTTCTACACACCCTCTTTCTTACTGCCTATTTTCTGGTTTTGTGACAAATTTCTGACAGAGTAACTTGCTACAGGTCAGTGGAAATTAGGAGAATTTGTTTTCTATTATTGCTACATCTTTGCACAACACAAGTTAATGTAGCATTGCAGTTGTGATGATCTTGACAAGCTTGGAAACGACATTTCAATTATAAATCACAGCCATTTATAACTTTCTTAAAAAAATGTTACCTTTGGGGCTCAAATTTTTCATGCTCAGTCTCAGTTCAAGAGAGTTCAATTGGTTTTAGAAACTTTCATAAACATCAATCCAGCTGTTTATATTTTTTTTCAAAGTTATCCAATCAAGAGGAGAGGAAAAATGATTTTCACCATTTAAGGTATTTTTCATATGCTTTTCAGCCCCAGCAACTCAAAACAACTTCGTTTTGAAACTTCACCCTTGAAAATGAATGTACTTCTGAATGATGGACTGCTGTGTTTGAAGAAATTTGGTTTGGAAATTACACACTTATAAACATTAGAACATTGTGTACTGAGCATGTACAAAAGATTATTTCCTTTCTTTGATTTAGACCTCTATCCAACAGTGATTAATGTTCCCAGGCATGAATATTTGTTTGTGCACTCATGAAAAAGAGAGATGGAAAAGATCTATTGCATCATCTAGTTCATCTTACGTCCAAAGGCTTAAGGCTGCACTCTTTATTTGTACTAGTGACAGAGGCTGAGAGTCAAAGAAAGGTCCTTCCTTGAAAGTTTTCTGCAGAGCTTTAGTGGAACAGGGTCAGCAGTTATAATTCCAAAGAACATTTCTTTGTGTGTACCTTGGCTGTACCATCTAAAACATTTTCTAGAATTTCGTGATATGAAATTCTAGCAACGGTGAAACGTGTACTCAACAGGTTGAACTATCACCCAGTGTAGCCTGAGGCACTCAGCTTCCTTGACCTGCTTTGTAATTTTGAACAACCTGATGATCTTGTCAGGAAATTTCCCTTGCTATGACTTGCATTGTCAAGATCTTCAGGTTATGGCAATAGTCAAGTCATGACCAGTTATGTCCCCCTAAACAATGCTCTTCTCTCTTTATTATTTGTTCTTTATTATGAATACATATAGCATATTGTGACAACGACCATTCATTTTTTTTTAGACGACCTAGTTGTGCCAAGTTTCCTTCATCTTTGTCTGTAAGCCAGTTCATGGAGTCGTTCAGTTATCCAACAGACCCTTGGCTCTCATTGCACTCATTGCACTCATGGCTCTCATTGCACACATCCCTAGCTCTCCTATTATCCCAGCAGATCTGCTTTCTACTGCACTTATTTGCACTTCTTCATATTTTTCAATAAGCTTTTGATTTTAATAGCACTGCCTGGAATGGAAAGCAGCTCTCAATGCTACTTAACAGCATCCCACGGCAGGTCTGCTCTAGGAAAACATTTTGGCTGGCTAGGAAATAGTAAATATTTATCCCGAAAGAAAGAGTTATCTTAGTTCTAAACTAAATATGTGAGATAGTGCTGTGGCAATTAAAAAAAAAAGAAAGTAAGAAGAAGAAGAAGAAGAAGAGGAAGAAAAAAATCAAGGGAAACAAGAAATAATACATAAAATTATGGATGTCACTGAAAAATATTTTGAACTGGGACAGTTAAGAGTGTCAGCAATGTTTTTAGGGCAGACCAGCTAATACACTTACATAACAGAATTTTAAAACTAGATTTGTATCTGTGCAGGAAAAGGAAAGAGGATATTTGCAATTGTGTTAGCATACTGTAGTTAGTCTATCACTCCTAGGAAGAATTACTGTGACAAGATGACACATTTGAAGGAAAATACCAAAAGAAACCAAATATTTCTTCTTAACTCCCTGATGTGCTACTTCTGGAAAGCTCATGCAATTTAAAAAATTGCAAAGTTTTTCAAAACAGCTGTTTGTTTTAGGGAGCTGCATTTTCTGAGATATTGAGCTGAAACCACATTTTCAGAAAGAGCTAAGTACTGCAACTTTGAAAAATGGGCTTTTTTAGTTGTCCCAAATTGGAAGTTGAAAAAGGAGATTCCCAGAACTAATATTTTTTTTTTAATACATGTTCTAAATTGTATCACTGGAACATAGGCAGTAGCACAGCAGAGACAGCACATCATATTTTTCTTTGTCTGGTAAAGAAATGCCATATTTCTTTTAAAAAACCCATGTATTTTAATGGAACTAAGATAAAAATTTGGCTGTAATTTTCAGATTTGAAGAAGTTATTTTATTCTGACTTTTTAATGTGAAACCCAATAAACTGTTCAACATATAATTACTTATGAGACTTCTATGGAAAGAAACCAGTTTTCATATTTCTTCCAAAAATGAACAGGAAGTGGAAATTTCCTTCTCAAGAGAATTTTTAATAATGTCAAAAACAGGACATGCTATTAAAAGTGTAAGTTGTCATAATATGGACTTTTAACAATTAGATAGTTTCTAGAATGTAATTTGACAATGTTCCTTTAATCTTTTTACATTTTGTTCTCTCTTTCTTGGCTAATTAGAATGATTGGCCCCTGTCATTTTTAGAAAATCTCTTTATATATTTAAATTGCATTATCATCCCATCCCATGATTTAACTACCATTATCTTGACTCACAGATAAGTAGATAAAACTGTTAAAAACTTGCTCAAACACAGACATGATGTGTATATCTTCTTAATCTCTGTGTACATAAATAGGAATACACCAACACACTGTAGGGTGAAATTTTATTTAAAGTGATTTTTTGCAGGACAAAGCAATAAGGCATAGGAATTTCCATGAAGAAATGTCCCATGTTCTTCAAACTATTATACCGTGATTTGAAACACTAGACATACCCCAAATGTTCTTTATTAATGTGTGAATTTTGTTCATAGCCTTTCTGTTGAGGTACTTCGAAATTGTATCATCTGGGATCTACTGCAATTGTATGATTTGCATGCTGGCTTTCTGGACAAAATAATATTTTGGAGTGAGAATATTGGAAGTTGTGTCACTCTTGGCCAAAATCGGGGATACTGCAGGTAGAAGTGATAGAAAGGTGGAATGAATGCTGTCTGCTTTCACAAAACTCACCATTATATTCTTCCTCAAAAGGAAGAGAGTATCCTTTTGTGGGTAGGACACACTTTAGAGGAAACATTAGTGGCTAATGCTCTAATGTGGTGTTTTGGTAGTCCAGGCACATCAAGATAAAAATGATCCTCTACTTGCTAATGTCATGGCAAACGTTTCTGATGATTGAGTAAACTTTCAGAAGAATAAAGCAGGTGGCACAATTGCAGAAGCTAGGCTGACCCATGGTAAAGAAGTTTAAATGGAGGATTCTTCTTTCAATTCCTATTCATCAGCTTCTCAAAAGACTGAGTCATAGATATTCATTCCCAGACATCCTTTCAAGAGAAACAGGGCTCAAAATGATTGCATTTGTGTTCGTTGCAAATCATTGCAACTGTGTTTTGCAGCGTTTTTTTCTGGGAGGTTCCTTAGTTCCCTTTTTTCAGAGCCCAACTACATGATGGCAGGGTTACTGACCTTGTGGTCAATGTAATAATCCTCAGCTGCCCTACCACAATTATTGCTCTCACATTTATATCACAGATGCTGAAGCTTCAGGATATTGCTTCAGCACCAATAATAAATATTAATATTTCTATAGCAATCAATTGCTCTTAATTACTTTCACCCCAGGAGCCAAGTGAAAGAGGAGCCAGGTTCTGAAGAAGAGAGATCCTTATTCAGTGCCTTATTTCCAAAGGAGAGAAGCAATGCAGAGAGAACTGGAAATCTGCCAACAACAGGAGACACCTGAAAGAGGAAAAGATAAATATTTAGCCACTGAGATCTGTTAAAGTACAAAACATTATCTATAATTCAGATTCAAAATTACTATATTTAAATATTATCACAACTGTACTACAAATAGTCCTCCTGTGCTGGCAAGTTACAAGGTAAATGTGAGATGTGCACCTCAGTCTTAACTCACTTCCTCTCCCCTGAAAGTGAGGCTATCTCTGGAACAGTTTTTTGAACTGTTACTATATTTGTACTTTTTTCATGCCATAGTTAGATCTTTATCATAACTCCAAGGCTGAACAGTGGAAAAACTGGACAAAAAGGTTACTCCAGAGTGATTCCTCCATTGGAGACCTTGATCCAAATTGTGTGCAGAAGGGTTGAACATTGAGCATCCAGTGAAAGGTGGCAGAGAGAAGCTGCCATGGCCACCCAGCAGAGGCAGTGGGTGCTGTGCTTATGGAGGCTTTGCCAAGGGGAGCTTCACACCAACCATGCCTGCAGCTTTCAAAACTCCCCAGCCTGTCCATGCCAGCATCACCAGGGAAGGTGCCAGGGAATGGATCACCCCTGGGTTTAAAGACCTTTGTTGCTGCAACATGACTTGGGAGTAACTGGCTGAGGGGCAATTTGATCCCTTATGAATAGCACAGGGAAAAACTATGGGAAGAGCTGGAACTGAACTTCTCATCCTCTGGCTTCCTACAAAGACTCAGTGGCCTGTCACCTGACGGTTCATCAGGAGTTTAGACAGGGAAAAGTCATCCAGAAGTGCTGTTCTCTGAGACGAGGAAAGAGGGAAATTCAACAGCACAGGAAAGCAGCCCATCTGGAATGAACCAGGAAATTAACCTCTAGAGAGAAGGGAGGTCCAGAGAGGGTTTTAAAAGAGTCTTCATTCCTGCAGAGGATTGCATAATATAGTATTTTGGTTTTACATAAAACAGAGTAAATAATTTTGCAGTATTGACAAATCTCCCTCTCTCAAGAAACTGTTCTCTGTCTCTTGTTGTTCTAATTATTATTACGGTTCAGCTATCACAGAGTACCACCTTCCTTTTTTTCCTTCTAAGGAATGAAATAACTACTTTTTGTGTAGGTGGTGAGAGGAGTAAGGAGAAACTGATTTTAATGCTTCCAAAAGAGTCTTCACTGTGTCAGTAATTTCCTTATCCAGCAATGGTCTGCAGTCACAGGAAACATCATTTCCATACTGCATTGGCAGTGTGGGATGTGTCACAGAAGAGCATCCTAGCTTCAGGCCCTGAGAGAGGTCTCTAGGCATGTCTTGTGAAGGCATGTACACAGAATAAAAGCTGCTTCCAAAGACTGCAAAGCTGGGAGCCTGGAGGTGTTTGTACCTGGAGCTTTGACTATCAGCGGAGATAAAGGGCATCTGGCGTTTTGCAGCCAATATTTGGCCACCAGAGACAAAAAAAGGCTGACCAGGGCTACAAAAAGGACTAGGAATGTACTGAAAGCTCGTAGGAGACAGAAAAGTTTCAGTTTGTGCTCTGGATATGATGCAGGGTTTATGCAAAAGGAAAGACTGCTTTTACTAGCACTGCAGGGTAGAGAGGTGGGTAAATTTAGATCTGGCTGGGAAGAAAATCTGGTGTGGTATTTATCAGAGATTGGCAATCATACAAAGTTGAAATATCACCATAGACAGAGCTTTTGCTTCTCTATCATAATCTTTCAAAAACTTCTGGTCATTATAGGTGTTTCAGATGATAGTCCTTGCTCAGTCTTTAACAGATAAGAAACATCAGTGAGAATATTTGGATGCTGAATCAGGAGCAGGGGAATATGAAGGGCTCTCACAGGAGGTTATGAAAAAGGAAAAGAAATGGAGTTACTGCCTCTCACCAATCTGTCAAAATAAAGTTTCCAGAAACTAAATCTTCTCTACAGCACTTTGGTAGACAAATGTTGGAGACCTCAACAGGTTGACTGTTGAAGCTGCTGGGCAGCACAACACTGGGGACCTCGCCCTGGGCCCAGGCAGGTGGATGGGTGGTTTTTCCATGTTTGCAGAAGTCTCCAAATCTTTTGCATTGCTGTCCTTCTTCCGGCTGGCACTTTGTCAGCTAAACTCAAAAATTTTGTTTGATTGTCATCAAGTGTTTGGTTATTAAAAACAAGCTGTCGTGCTGGCAGCCTACAAATATAATGTGTAATTAAGTGTATCCTGTCCCCTGTTTCCAAAACAGTGTTACAGTAATGTCAAGATATGATAATCTAGAAAAAGGCAACGGGAAACAGGAGTAGACAGACACGTAGGATGTTTCAGCTTCTCCAACACGTTCATTCATTTCAGGGATTATGGCCTTGCACCCCAGACTGCCACATTGCAACATCCACCGCAAGAAAAGGAGCAGTGAGTGGGGCTGAATAAAAAGCTAGTGTTGAGGTTTATGTAGGAGCAGGTGGAGAGTAGGTTTCTCACTTTTCTTTCTGTGGAGTCTGTTTTTCTTACTAACATAGATGGTGTCAGGACTTCGTCCCTCCTCTCTGCACTCTGAACGTGGAAGCAGACTCCCTTAGGGAAGCTGGGGGATTGCATCCATTCCTCACAGCACATCTCAGGGATATGTGCTCTGCTCACATGGTGCAACATCCATCTCACAGCAGAGTGCTCTTCTCTTCCCCCCACAGACAGGATCCTCAGCAGAGGTCAAGTGGTGCTGGGCTTCACCTGCCTGTGGATACTCTCCCAAAGTCACTATCCTCCTGGAGCTACTGGCAGACTTGGAAATGCAGCATTCATTCCTGTTTGTGTGCTTGAGTTGCTCGTGGGAGGAAAACCACCAAGTCATACAGGACTCCAAAAAGGAAGGTTAGAAAGCCAGTGAGCCAAGCACTGGCACCCATTTCATGTGTGATATGATTAAATGGTATTTACAGCTTTTTCTTTAACCATCGTTTTGGACTCTGTCTACCCTATTTATTATATTAATATTTCACTATATACTTTGCTAAACATTGACAGCCATTTACTTTTACTGCACTGCTATATCTTTGTCTCTCCTGAGCACTTTAATTGCATTAGGTGCTTTGAACATATCTGTTACTGTTGCATAGCAGAGGAGTGATATCTCTGGATATTTATAAAGTATCTTTTTATAAATGATTTGGAAGCAACACATGGCTTTAGAAATGATACCTCAGACTTACTTTTCAGGACTGCACATCTAATGTGGGTAAATAGTTACTGCATGTAAGAGAAACCAATATGAGAAAGGAAAAGAACCATCTCAATTTGACATTTAATACAGAATTTTGGGTTTTATGAAGTGCCTTCTACACCAGGAAACATCTGAAAAAATTTTACAGGTCTTTTCAGCCTATCTCCCTTCCCTGTCTCACCTTCAAATTTTGTTCTATAATGGAAAACCCTTCTATTTTTCTTTTTTGCTTGTCTCACTCTCCCCAATTACCAGTGTGGGGGCCAAGAAAAGAGGAGAATTGCACCTAATCAGCAAGAAGATCTCCTTACACTGATGGGCTAAGGACAGGAGCAGTTCAGCTGAAGCAAGTATAAAACCTTTTTCAGCACTATTAAGAAAAGCATGTGGGCAAGGAGCTGATACAACATATTTTCAGTTGGATTTCCTTTGCCAGCTCTGCAACCTGTTTTGTCTTTTCTCGCAGAGTGATTGTTTCCTTCTTAAATGCAACCACCTGAGCATCCTGAGTATATCCAATTGAAAGTCAGTCAAGCTGACACTCCTGAGTGCCTGTGGTACTTCTGGAAGTTTTGACCAGCAGAAGCTAAGAAAACCAGAGGAAATGCTCGACTAGTGAAATTTTGAATTTTTCCCATATGTCAACAGCTCTTGCACTGGGGAATACAACACACTACATGCAGTCTCAGAAGTGCCAGGCAGAATGGAATAATTACTTCCCTCTGCCTGCTGTTTACCCTTTTCCTAAAACACCCCAGTGCTTGTTTGGCTGCCTTTGCTACAAGGAAACATTGTGGAGTTGTGTTCAGTTCACTCAGTCTTTTTGTGCAAAGCTGCTTTCCAGCCCTTCAGTCCCTGGCCTGCACTGTTGCATGGGGTTATTCCACCCCTTGTGGGTAAATTGGAATTTGGAACTTGGAACTTTCTGGATATTCATGGTCCTGTCAGTCCATTTTTACAGCCTGTTTATGTCTCTCTGAGTAGTGATCACCCCCTCTGTCATGACAGCTGCTCCCCCTGGGTTGGTATCATCTGCAGCCTTGCCAGGAGTGAGCTCTCTCTCATCACTCTGGTTGTTAACAGTCATAATAAATTATATTGTCCCAGTACTAGTTCCTGTGGGATGCCACTGTTAAGACTATCAGCTGGACTAGTTACTGCATATTGCCCCTGTTGGAGCTCAGCAAGTTTTCCACCCTCTCATCAACCCAGCCCATAGCTCTCCAGTCTGTTTATGGAGAATCCATGGCCTCTCTGGTCCCCTGGTACAGAGCTAAACCACTCTCAACAGTGAAGATTGTTTTCTTTATATCCAGTCAACTTTACTTTTTCTGAGACTTTTGATCACTGATTTTTTTACTTTTTGCTGTGTACCTCAGAGATGGGCTCCATCTTCCCTATAAATCTACTTTCAGTTGTAGCAGACACAAAATAAATCCCTTTCCACCAACCCTTCTCCAGCGTGAAGAAATGCAGCTACATCCATCTTTCCACACAGAGCGTGTTCTGCAGCCATCTATCCATCTTCATAACACTCTGCCAAACTTGATGTATTAATCACTCTCTCTCCAACAGGGATCCAGAACTGGACAGAATGCTCTACATGCAGGCTCAGGACTGCCAAGTAAAGGGCAGTGCCCCATTAAACCTCCTGGCTATGCCCAAGATGGTCTCTGCCTCCAAATCAGAAGAGAAGAGGCAATGAGAAGGCTCTGCAGGGGATGGGAAGTGTGGTATGTCCTGAAATCCCAGTGCCTCCATCACTTTGCTTGGAGAGCTGGCTGATGTGTACCCCAGATTTCATTTGGACAATGTCAGCACTTTTCATTTCGGAAGACGCCAGGACACAGAGGTAAGGATGTGTGTGTGCCCCCAGACTTGCTCCTGTGTGGTATTTGGAGGCATCTAGTGCAGGATATTCTAAAAGAGTTGCTAGGTCCTGCTGTAGTTAAGGCAGACACGACATATAGAGTGACATGGTAAAGTTTTCAGAAGGCTTGTTTATTACTCACAAAGCTCATATTTATAGGAAATATAAGAAGGCGCTGTGTTAAACTTAATTGCTTGGCAATACAGTGAAACAGTTTATTGGTTGGTAAGGGCTATTGTGTATGTTTATCAAATTTTCTCTCCTTAGATATGTTTACATTTTTCCTTTCTGTGTTCTCGTGGGACAAATCTTATTGTTTACACAGGTGCGTTTGTTTTTCACCCTCAGAATAGACTGCTGTGTTAAAGGACCTTCTCATTCTCAAAACAGCTTCACCTAGGAACTTGTAAATTACTTAGAAGCAGTGACAAGCTAACTTTGGCAATTTAGCAGAGCAGGCCTGATTTTTCTTTTATAATTCTTTTACCTACCACGAGGAGGTCCTGCAGGCTGTGCTATAGTCTAGCAGACTGCTCAGACTGGAAGGTGGCAATCCCTACCCTGTATAAACAGCACAGCAGGGCGATGGCTCAGGAGACAGGGGCTGGCATTGTTGTTTGGACACGCACAGCCCATGCCTGTGGGAATTCTCTGGTAGTTGTAAATTTGATTTGGCTGTGTATGACAAGTCTTATCTGTATATTGTGGTCTTGCTTGTGAACAGAACAGCCCCAGTGGGGCCCAGATTAGATTTGTATGGGAAGCATAGTCAAAACAAGGCATTTTTCCCTTGGGAAAATAGGTGTGCTTTGTGCAGACATCTGTGGGAAAGATAAACAAATAGAATAGTGATCCATTGGGTGCAAAGATAAGACCTAATTAATTGTACTGGTTTTGCCTGGATAGAGTTAATTTCCTAGTAGCTTGTGTGGTGCTGTATTCTGGATTTGTGCTGAAACAGCGCTGACAACACCCCAATACTTTAGCTATTGCTGGACAGTCCTTTAAAGCAGCATGGCTGTTTCTGCTTCTCACACTGGCCTGCCAGGGAGGAGGCTGGGGGTGCACAAGGAGGTGGGAGGAGAAACAGCTGGGACAACAGAACCCAATGGAAAAAATGGAGATTAGATAACATACAACACATGACATTTTGCTCAGCAATAAAAGCTGTGAGGAAAAGCATGAAGGATAAATGTTTTCAGTGACAGCAGGGCCAGAAGTTGGACTTTGATGATCCTTGTGGGTCCCTTCCAACTCAGGATATTCCATGATGCTATACCTTGTCTTCCCAAGTCACCACTACACATGATGGAGCTCTGCTTTCCAGGGGCAGGCTCAACACCTGCCAGCTGAAGAGAAATTAAGAACAAATCCTGTAAAGCAAATTCTGATTTGTTTTATGTGCAGCTTTTGCTTTACCTATTAAACTGTCTTTATGTCCACCCATGAGTTTTCACACTCTTGCCTTTCTGGTTCTCTTCCCCGTCCCACGGAGAGGAGTGAGTTAGGCTGTGTGGCTTAGTTGCCTACTGGGGTAAAACCACAACATAAATATTTGAGATCAGTTCCACGGACAGCATTTGAAGGACTGGTGCAAGATACCCAGTCTTTTTTCTAGCCTGAATTAAGTAGCTTGGACTTCACTTTTCAGTCTCTGGGAGAATTCTGAGAACGCTTTTCTTTTAAAACATGAAGTCGATAGCTGTTAAAGGAGAGCTGCCACTGATCTTGCATACTGCTGAAGCAAGGCATGAAAAACAAGAGCTGAGTTCTAGCAATAAACATCAGACCAAGAATGGTGATGTTTCTTCAGCAATTTATTGAGTAGTCCCTCCAAGGTACTGGTCATGCTTGGTTTATTACTTTTAGATTGGTATTGGTGCATGTTTACAAAAATAGAATTAAGATGAAGATTTTTCTGCTGTTTTTTTGGGGGTAGGGCAGGTGTTTAGCTTTCTTCCTTTTGTTTTTCATTATGTATTCTATGTGTTCCCACACTGATACCTTAATAAAATATTCTTACCTCTCATATAGAAGATTAATCGTTGTTTTTAATTAAGAAATCATCAGCTAGCATTTGACAAGCCATTTTCAGCTTCATTACAAATGTGTTCTTGATTAAATTTCAGGGACATTCAATATCCTGTAAATCAGAGAAGTGCTTTCTCTTTTCTACTATTCTATAGTAAACATGACAGATATGATGTCAATAGCATGTGCTTAGCATAAAGTACAATAACAGTAATGGGGAATTGAAAACCACGTAAACCTGCCTCCTCAGAGTGGAACTGAACTCAGTAGGTTCCTCATCTGGAGAGCAGTTAGGAAAGGGTTGTCTGGCCCATCTAGAAGATTTCTTCTTATACAGAAAGAAAAAAAAGAAGGCTGGAAGACCCCAGTCTGTGGTCTTCTCAGGAATGGGCCTTCAGAGTTGGGGAGATGAAGTACTTTCTAGGACAAGTACTAGAAATCAAAGCTGAGCAGAGGAACTCAGTGCTGCAGGCTGTGTGATGGAGGTGTCAGTGAAGAAGAAAAATAGATCAAAAAGCTGTGTGTTTGTGCGGGGATGGTATGTGTGTCTTAGAGACAAAAGGTGAGACAAAGGGAGTACATAAGAAGGGGAGAAGTAAGAAGCACTCAGAGTTTTGCATGTCAATAAAATTGAAATTATGTCTCCAAAAAATAAAAAGGAAAATCAAAAGCTTATGGCAGGAAGGATAAAACTCATTAATGGACCTCACAGGACCTGCCTAAACATCCTGCCAGATATGGCTTAAAAGAAAAAAAAACCAAACAACCAAACCCAAAAAACCCCTTAAAAGAATACATTCTTCTCTTTTGAAAGATGCTGGGCATCTTTCTTTTCTCCACTAAACTGGGTGTACCTGAGTAGTCTGACCTTCTTGCCTAAAATGCCTATGGCTGGTTACTTCCCACAGAACATTCCCATGCTGACATTTTCTCCTTTCTTGATAAACCACGTGTAAGTTTGGCTGGGGTTTGTCTCAAGGTAGTTGAAAGATGCCCTGCACTCTGGTTGTCACTGGAAAGAAGCTCAATTCTTCGTCTTCTGTCACACCATTATCTGTCTGATGATGTCTGGGAAAGCACCTAAAAGCCAAGGACAGGTACCAAGTAGAAGGTGTGTAGGTGACAGTAACTGTCATAGACATCTATTCTTCACTCTGTATTTTTATCTATTTTGGGTCTTACAGAAAAATTTGAGGTACCTTGGAAACTGTCTGGTGTTCTCTGTAATAATTCTCCTGGTCTGGTCTGGAGTGACTTCTGAATTATTAATAGTACTACTTAACAGCATTCAGGTGATGCTTCAATGTGTTTACCACCTCCAGGCTACCCTCTCCAGCCCTTTTACAGAGCCCAGTACAATTTCTAAGTGGTGAATATTTTAAATAAGGTTGAACCACCCTGGAATTGATGTTAGCTTTGCTGATGCCTAACAGAAAGGAGCATACAAGCTGAAAAACACAGAATTGATTTCACATTTGTTTGCAGCAGCACGACATAAAATTGCAATGGATTGGAAACAAAAGGAAGTTCTATGTCTAGAAGAAAGAGGCTGAAAGGATGTTTGGAAGTGATGATAATGGAAAAGTTAACTGATGTCAGAAGTGATTACACGGGAGGTTTCTGCACACTATAGTTGCCTCTCTACAACTATATTCAGCAAAGTTCAGCAATATCCGTTGCCTGATGCCCCCAGCTGCCACTGCATTCTTTCACACTTTTGCAAATGCTGGTTAATATAACATTTTCCTGCTTTGCTGCTTAAAGGACACATATCAAAAAGATGGCTTAATTTCCAAAAGGCTCTGATGAATCATATGGAAATAGTGCCACATGGTAAGCTCACTACTAATACTACATCCAGTGCATTTTGCTTGAACATGCTTTAATCTGACAGCTTTTATTCCTGCTCTGTGCTAGAGTTATGTTTTTCCTTTGATCAAAGTAAAAATAATGAGAAATGCAAAGCACAGGCTTGGTAGAAATACTAATTCATATTTTTATTGGGACACATAATCCTAAAATACCTGCTCTTTTCTCTATTGAACCAGAATCTTAAACCACACTGTCAATAGAGTTAAATTGGTAGAGTTATATTTAATTTTTTCTCACTCCTCCATCTCTTGCCTGCCTGACTCATTACCCTCCTTTAATTTCCCCAGCAAGATAAAACTGAATACCAGAGGTCAGTAAACATCTTAGTTCTTAAATGACAAAAACTGAACTATGCGCATGAAAGTCTAACCAACAGAGCTGAGCAGAAATTTTGTGATCCAACGTTTTCTCATAAGATAATGCAGATTTGAACATCATCTAATGGAACAGAGGGAAAGACAGGACAAAAAAAGGCATTTTCATAAGGTAAAAAATTCTATTTAAAAATACTTATGCAGCAATAGTCCAATACCTAATTTTGAAATAACTTATAATTTGCTTATTATTTGGGTTAGAAATTTGAGCTGTGGTAATGATAAAATAGCTCTATGCCATTTCATTATTATATTTTAAACATTGATTATAAGCTTGGTATATTCTTTTAGTCTTAGAATCACAGAATGGCTTGTGT
>WAAE01017307.1:0-14564 GCA_013400495.1 Nicator chloris
AAAAAAAAAAGAAACACAAAAATCTAAAAATGCTGTCAAAGACACACTCCTACATGTATTGTTATTTTGAGTTCATGGCATGGTATTCTTGAATGTGAATAAGCTGGATATTGCGATAAGTGCAGATTTCATTCTAGTTAGCTAATTGTAATTGAGTCTGTTATGCAGTAAACATAGTATCTGTTATGAATACTAAGGTAGACTCAACATGGTGGGAGCCATAGATAAAAGGAGCATTAAAGCGTTTCAAATTCAATCATTAGGTTTCATTGCACCCATCTGCTACCAGAAAATATAATGGGCAGCTTGATTCATTGACCCTTAACTGTCATTTTTGAAACATGTTTTTTTAAATCCATATTTTGAAGTCAGACCTAGGGAGGTAATTTGATAAGACAATACCCAGTATATTTTAATGCAATTACTTTTTTATTTTTATTTTTTTTAATATAATCAGTTTTAACGGTCTGTTGTATATTCTGCTAATCCAGTAAAAGCAGTTATTTCATACTGAATGTGGTCAAAAGCAGCTAATGTTCAACTTCATTAAGACTTCTATTAAATAGAAGGTTTGCTGAATTTCTGCTATTTTTAATGCATGAACTAATACCTCTTATTAATTATTTTTGGGTGTTTCTGTTACACGAGAATTATACTTACATGTTTCATTTCCACAAAGATTATACAGCAAAGCACAAGGGCTAAAAAGAGATTGGAACTGTTGAATGCTTTGTATTTTGCTTCCAAAATACATTTTATCTCTTTCCTTTTATGTTCTGAAGCAAATATTATCTTTTGGAGGGGTGATGGGGTGGGTGGATAAAGTACGTATTTCTCTTAGCAGTTCTATGTGTGTGGCACACAAGTGGACTGTCTCATAAAATAGCAGTTTACTTAGCGAAGGCAAGAAACAATGTGATAAATGAGGATAATTTAATGTTTTCTCAGCAATGGCAAACTATTATACTATTCTGTTATCTGAAGTTTTTGTACTGGAAAAAACATGGTTACATGTATTTCTTTACACAACAGGATACAATTCCTGAAATATTTATGTAATATAGAGACAGATGTATGCAACCTAACCTTATAATCCCATTTCACAGCTTTCCCAAATACTGGGAAGCTCAATAAATGGGAAGCCGATTATATTGGCACTGTAACTCTATTAATAGGATTCGGATTTGCCTTATTGACAAGCCAGTACTGTTAATATGATCCAGTATATTAAATTGACAGGAAAACTGGAGCAATAGAATGTATCTACGTCCTAATTGACAGGGAAGCTGTTTCAAAAGGTTCTTAATGTGGTTTTTATTGACAGAGTAGCTTCAGTAAGTACATAACATTGGTGAGCAGTGTAAATATATTGGATGCAACTGTACTAGCAGATTCAGGTGTAGTTATTGTTTTGCCTGCCCATACTTCCATCTTTACTTTGCTATAAGTTGTATGAAGTTTTCTTGTAAGACCTTTACAAATGCATCTTACAGCACCAGTCTAACTGCACCGCTCACAGGCATTTGACAAGTTGCGAATTATTTAAAATGTGTTCATCATTTTTAAATTAATAGCGGCAGTGCAGAGCAATGCAATAACATGCCATGAATTTCATTATGTTTATTTATCGACGCTGTGGTAACGTTATTGTACTTTCAGCTTGAGCTCTTTATGTGGTGTGATGTTTGGCACTTCTTCCTACATTCTTATCTTGCATCGTCTCCAAAAAGTAGTTCAGCTTCAGAGCTTGTTTTACAATTCCTTTTTCCTAGTCACATTTGACAACTTTCCACATGCTTTTCTGAGATCATGCTAATTTCATTACGTTTCATGTTTCTCCAGTGCAAAATAAAATAAGGCTCAGAAACCTGAGGTCATTGTAAAAAATTTTGCTATTTGAGTTTGGTCCAGAAAATCTTGATTCCCTTTTCAGTAGGAGAAAGTTTTGGGTTCAGCTCCCACAGTTTTTGTTTGTCATATCTTTCTTAGAGAGAGAAGTCTGACCTTAAACACACATCCTGCACCAGTAGAGGAGCTGAAGGCTTCTGTTGAGCTGACTTCCCTGCTGACAAAGAGAGAAGCTTGTTTCTGAAATGCTTAAATCTTTTATTTCTTATCAAAAAATCTGATCAGGGTCTGGCCTCACCTCATCTTTTGAATGTCACCTAGGTCTATTTTTTTTTACCAGAATCACTTAAAATTATGTCATTCTGTAATGACCTTTTTAGCTTTTTCAGTCTTCTGACTTGGTGCAATCATCAGCAAGATGAGAGAACCTTGTCCGGGCCTTGTGATTTCTAATCCTTGCACTGTGTGAAATTCCCACAGTCCAGGATTCTGCCATCTTTAGTGTCTTATGAATTGCAGAATGAACTCTTGTAAAAAATTAACAAATATTTGCTTTCATTAAGCCAGTACTACAAACAACTGAAATAATCTACAATGCCTTAGTATGACACCTTAACCAATAAATCAACAGTAATTTATTTTGGTAACAAATATGGTACTTGCTAAGAGAGAACAGTGCATGGATTAGGCATTCATACAGAGAGATCTGCATTCCTTTGCTTATGGGAAAGGATGGTATTGTCTGTCCTCGGAGCTTCATTTTTCAGAAGTCACTGTGCAATTGACTGAAGAGCTCAGGACCTGTTCCTCTCACAGGTTTGCTTTTCTCATTCAAGAGGAAGAGAAAACACGAGCCATCCACCAACACTTTAAAAAAGAGTGCAGCAGCCTCATGAATGATATTGCCTTGTGCATTTGACTGGTTTTACTGGACTGTGTTTTCAATGTGCTATTGAAGAAAGCTATGTATGTCAGAAATTCACATAAACACACTGTAGGACTTTTAACACCAAAATACACGTCTTGCAGCAGGTGTGAAATTTCCCAAATATGTACATGTCATATAAATTATATCTCAAAAGCTTTTCCAAAGGGATGAGAGTGGAGAGCACTAAGTAGGATAAGAATTTTAAAAATAGGCTATTTAATTTTGTCCTTGAAAAAGGTAGAATAACCTATGAGAGTTTTATGGCCACTTTTTGGTTTTGTTGTTGTTTGTTTTTGCTATTGGGATAATGAATTTTCTTAATGAAGTAAATCTTGTGGAACGAAAAACTACTATTTCAGGCTAAGTATACACACTCACTGGCAGTCTTATACTGAGAAGCCTTTGTGAAAAATTGTACTATGTTGAACCCACATTGTTCTTAACAAAATGAAGACAATTGTCTGCTCTTTCAAAACTCAATTTGGCAGAATACAATTCTTTTGCCTCCAGAAGAGATTGCCATTACATAAGATTTTTGTTTCATGGGAGAAGGGTGAATACTTGGAATCCAGCTTTTCAAGAAAAGCCACAGAAGATGCTTGAATTAGATATTAAGTGGCAGTCTGATAAAGGTGAGAGATGTTTCATTCCATTTTTGCATTTAATGTTTAATTAAAAAGAAGTTAGAGTCAGCAAAGACATTTTGCTTTATTACAGTTCCAGATATGAACACCTACATAAAATGGAGCTGCATTAAATAATTTCAGAAAATGTGATACTTCTTTTTGTAATTCTGAGAAAAAATTATGAATATTCTAGTCATCTAATATTCTTAAATCTGATTAATGTCTAAGTCTTTTTTTCATATTTTAGAGTACATCTTTCCCTTTTATGACAATTATTTCTAGGCATAATTTGTCAAGAATACTTAAATATTGAATTTCTCTCTCTGTCCCTGTCTCTTTCTTTCTAACTTCCTCTTTTTCTTTGTAGGAATTGATTTTTTTTTTTTTTGACAGACCTGTTGAATTGCACGCTCTTTTTTAAAAACAATTCTCTAATTTTATTCAAACAGTATGGAATGCACAAAATATTGCTAGAAATCTTCAAAACTGTGAGACAAAAGAGGTTTTTTTTTTTATTAAAAAGTAAAGAGAAAGATAAAAAAATGAGGAACATCTAATTTTTAAGAGACAGTCTGCTTTTTGCAGAAATTCTTGAAAGCAGAAGCCTTGTGAAGTCATCTACTGTTCTCTTACCGAGCAATAGCAAAATTTTTGAAAACTGATTGATTAATATGGTGCCGTAATTCTAATTCTGAATTTTTTAAAAAATAGTGTGTGCAGAGCCACAGTAGAACTCCTCTGTATTTATAAAAATAGCATAATATTCCAACAGAAGTAAACACTTGTGAACATGAATTTATAAAAAAATAAAAAAAGGATAAGAGATGAATATAACCCATTGCTAAAAATATTCTCCATAATTCATTCTGTAATGCTTGGCCCATAATTCATTCTGTAATGCTGGTTCAAACTGTTTCCACTGATGAGGTTTTTACTTTTTTTTTTCTTATGAGTTTATTTAAGGTTAATGGATCCTATGAAGAATTTGTTTCTCATGCTCTGTTCTTGGCTATAATTTTTCATTTTCCTTTCTCTAAATTAAACTTTTGGAAACCATAGCCATTCCACAATTAATTAATAGAAACTTAACAGTTGACTTTCAAACTTTTGAATGGTTTTATTTCTGAGTCTGTAAAATTTAGTATTCCAAATACACCTTGTGAGAGCTATACTTGGCAACAATCTTAGTTTATCTAGGTCCTCTTGTGGTCCTAATATACAAGTCCTTACAGGTGCAATAGACTGAATAGTTTTGTAGACAGTTGATGGCACTTGGAAAGATATTCTATGTGTTGTTCATGCAAACACTGGCCAGTTAATGATTTTCAAAGTCCCGTTATTGAGCTTTAGCAATTATATTGTCACATTTGAAATTGCATACCAGTAAATCCAACCAGCACGGGTTTCCCAGAGAAGTTCTGGGTACCCCATCCCTGGAGGTGTTCAACACCAAGCTGGATGGGTCTTTGTCCAGTCTGGGCTGGTGGAAACTATACCTACCCATGATGGGGAGAGAATGTGTGGAACTAGATGATATTTAAGGTCTCTTACAGCACAAGCCATTCTATGATTCTATGAAAAGTATATTTTGCACAGGTTTAATATGCCTCTTATTTTCCTTCTCCTCAATTCACTGAAGTAAAAGGTAACAAAATCAAACTCTATGGTATTTTCTGAAAGGAAGTAACTCTTTCTTTTTAAATTTTTGCAGCTTTTGAAAGATTCCTGTGCATTCTGACCTCTTTTTAAATGGCTTTTTTTTTAATGAGCTTCAACTTCTGAGAAAGCTGAATCAAACGTGTACAGAAATCCTGCTATTTTTCTACAACATTACAGTAATGACAGGGTTCCTAAAATTTCAGATTTGATCTAGAGTCACATATTATAACAGATAAGTAGAAGAAAATATTTGAAAAGGTCTGTTGTAGCAACTGTCAAAAAAAAAAAAAATCTGTTGAATGGTTTAACAGCATACTCTCATCGAAAATGAGCTGGTTCCACTAATCTGTGCAAATGAGCCATAAAACCAGGGCCACATCTCTAAGGTGGCTTTGGACATTTAGGGTGACATCACAGACTTTAATTTTCTGGTGGTAGTGGACATTTCTGCCTTTTTTTTTTGAATTTTAGATAACATTTGTCTACTGCTACTGGAGAACCTGTGCCGTGGTAGCTGCTGGTGACGTAATCGATACTCCAACCCTCAGTCTTGAATTACAGAGATAGAAAATATTTCTTTTACTGTTTAATTCTGGTGACTTTTAGAGACAGATTGTTCCTGGAGATTTTTTTGGAGAGAGGTTGAGAACAAGGGTGGAGTTTGTTGTATTTTGTTCTTCAGGGGGCTAATGATGCTGGCATTTGAATAATTTTAAGTTATTTACCAGGAGACTTCAATTCCAGGAAATTCACTCCTGACATTATGCATCTTACTTAGCTTTAGCTATGGCCCTGGACATCTTGCTGGTTGTCAAGACTCCCCCATGCCAATAATATTCCCCAGGAGTATTATGTACCTAACACTAGATGACCAAGTGCGATATTTTGTATTTCTCAAAGGCACATGGAGTGATCCTGGCTGATTAGCTTGTGTAGCTGACTAGAATTTAGGTGATTTTCAGCAGGTGAACTGCAACGTACCTTAAAACTGGAAGTCTAGAGTTTTGGTTATTTTGTTGTCCTAGAAAGGGCTGTACATCCAGAGAAGAACAAGAGGTTTTTTAGATTTTTAAAGTAGTATTCATTTCTTAGAGTTACCGCTATGCAATGTAAAGAGGTATGATTAATGCATGACGTGGAATGTGCAATATCACTTCCACAAATGTTAAAATGTAAAAATTTTAAGTTTATAACCTTTCACTTCAACTGGGATTTAAAAAAAAAAAAGAGATTTTAAGGGAGTTAGACATGTTAGACATTCATCTCTCTCTCTCACCCATTGTGAAGCAGATGTTTACATTTCTAAGATTACTCCAAACTGCGAAGCCTTAACATTAATTTTTTTTAATTATCACAATTTTTAATAGGTATTTTCATACATGAAACAGTTCTCCCTTTGCTGCCTGTATCTCAGAGTGCTGTTACAGCTCAACACAAGCATCATACCTTCATAATTCATAGAAGAACTAATGCTTTTATAGAAGAAAGAACAGTATTCTACTCTGAGCTCTGTGTCTGTATATGATCATCAAATACTTACATTTGTTCTTTTGTAATAATGAACTTACTGTAATATGGCATTCAATTTGTTGTATTGCTGCAAAATACAGTATGAAGGTAATAGGTCAAATTATCTAGTTAAAGTTCTTTCATGATTACCATAAATGAAGAATTTCTCAGCAGTTAAGATGTGGTCATATCTTATATTTTAAAATCTGTGTATTGGCTCATCTAGGATGTGTGAAATGATTTTGTGCTATGAAAAAGCAGAGCCAAAAAGTATGACTGGTTCTTACAGTGCTCCAGTTTACTGATAAGTTCTTAGCACCATCAAAAAGGAGAAGTTATTTCCAGGGCAAAAGTGTGACCCTTTTAATGGCAGAGAATGGATGAAAAGGCAGTTTATAGCAAGCATTTTGACTGCTAATGTCATGAAAAATGGGAATGTTGATTCTGGTAGCAGCTGTGTTTAGGAGGAAACAGATGTCTTACGTAAGTAAAAGCATAAGGTCAGTTTTCCTGGATATCTCTATTTGAGATATTAGACATAGAAAAGAGACATGAGTTCTGCAGTTGTAAAGATTTATTCAGGTTGATAAGTACTGGGTTCTGTAAGTGCCATAATGATTGCATATGAGTGTATATATATCAGGTAGGTTTGCTGCACAAAAGAGAGGTAATAGCTTAAAACTTGTGAGAAGAAAAGAAACAGCAGAATTATATCTGCTTCCAAAATAAGATGTGCTGCATTTGAGAGAAACACATAAGAATGCTGAAATACAATTCCTTTTTTTTGTTGTTTTCAATGTTTGTTTTTCTAACTTGATATATTCTAAATGTGGAGATGAACTTTTATTTTAATTGCATATACTAAAGCTAGGATGGATGTCAACGTATGTGTTATAATCTTATTTTTTAAACTAAAGGATTTAGAAACTAGGAGAAAGTATGGTGTACGTTGTCCTACATGCTGAA
The DNA here is from genome assembly GCA_013400495.1 of Nicator chloris. NCBI lineage: Eukaryota > Metazoa > Chordata > Aves > Passeriformes > Pycnonotidae > Nicator > Nicator chloris. The sequence goes on from WAAE01017307.1 coordinate 7,537, forward strand.
TGGAAGATGGTTCCATATTTTACATCTCTTCTCTCAAACACAAAAGGCATCCATATACAAGCACATCTATTTCACAAGTCCCTTGGGAGTAACAAGTGTCTGCCCAATTTCTCTTGCAAACAGCAGTGACTTAAATTTTGGGTAAAACTTTTTGCCTCTTTTCCAAGCTCAAATATTCCAACCATACAAGAAGCAGCAAATATTTCTAATTGCCTCCTTCTGCTAAAAACAAAACAAGGGTAAAAAAATGGTGTGGGGAGTGGCAGGGAAACCCAAATATCTGAGATCCCAGTCACTTGTGTAAGCACTTTCTGTGTGAGATTAAACCTTTGGCCCTCAGCTTCCCTAATCGGGTGCTGCCCGCGTTACGGATACTGATCCGCTGGATGCTGCCGCGAAAGCCGGAGCTGCTGCGAAGCATGGTGGTGTGATGTGAAGTGGTGCAGAAAACAGTAGGAGCTCTGTCGCTAGGTCAGCTGCAAGAAGAAGTGACGTGCTTGAATGTACAGTATGCGGAGTTTTCTGAATGATGCAGTCTCTCTTTCTCCCAAAGAACTTCAGCTAATGATACAAGGGGAATTCAGTTCCCTTTGGCAGGACTCCATGTTGGTCTGGATCCTTTTAATACTTCTGCTTCTACAGTTACTTGGCTCATGCTGCTAAAAATATACATGACAGACTTAAAATATCTTCTTTTAAAACCTACTTGTCAACAGTGATCATTTAATGTTCTTGTTTGCATGTGTGGTTCTCATTATTCTGACATAGCTATTAATACTGATGAAATTAAAGAGAGAAAATCCAAATATTTTCATACTTGCATTTTTCCAGTAGCATTTGAGAAACCCCACAGCTAATCAGCCATAAATTTTCTTGATTTTTTGTTTATTTTTTTTTCAATTCAAGTGTAATGTAGCAGTATACAAAACTGTATTACAGCAGTAAGAGCTTCAGAATCCCAGTAGATGATGTAATTATGATTAAAAATTAGTATTATTGAATAATTCACTTTTTTAATATGCAAGAGTAATTTTTTCTCTCATTTTCAATAACCATCAGTCTTAATATCTATCTAATGAAAAAACATAAACAGTGTCATCTGTCAGGTTACTAACAGAGAATGCCACTTATTGGAGCCTCATTGTTTACTTTAGCAGGTAATTTGTGGACCGGAATCATTTAATTGTTCTGAGCACATAATTACATGCCAGCATATTCCAATTTAATTAAAATGTACAAATCTGAAGATTAAGGGAATTTTTGAATTATTAATCATTTCTCCTCTAGGAAATCTTGTTGCTCTGCAGGAGATTTGTCCAGTGTACAACTATACGTATTTTTTTCCTTCTCTTTCACAGACAGACAATTTTCCCGCAGAGCCCAATTACATGGGCAGCAGGCAGCAGTTTGTTCAAAGGTAAGGCCTATTAAATAACTTTCTTGGCTTCCCCATTTGCATTCTTGTCAAAATTGCTTTGCCAGAGAGTACAATTCAACTTAGAACAAGTAAATACAACACACTCTCTCTCTCTTTTTTTTTTTTTTTTAATATCTATTTCAGTAGCTCCACGTTCAAGGATCCAGAAAGAGCCAGCTTGAGGGACAGCGGGCATGGGGACAGTGATCAGGCTGACAGTGACCAAGACACTAACAAAGGCTCCTGCTGTGACATGTCTGTTAGGGAGGCACTCAAGATGAAAACTACTTCAACTAAAAGCCAGCCACTTGAACAAGGTGAGTGAAGCCTACAAAAGCGTAAAGTTTAAAATGCCATTATCAACCTATTAGTATTGCAGTTGTGGGTTATCAGGGAGGAATAGCCCACTGATAATATTATCAGAGAAAACAGTACATCTTGTCTCTAGCCCAGAGCAAAGAACACAGTATCTTTCAGAATGAACATGAAATGAAACCACAAGTGTCCAGAGCAGATTAAAAAAAAAAAAAAATCAGTACTTTTGAAAATTATTAGAATATACTCTATCTCCACTGGTACTGCCTGTGATATATTATGTAAAATCCTTCTGTCAAAGCATGATTTGGAAATTCAAACTAGACATGACTGCAACAGATAAAAGAACACCAGTCATTTACATTCCTCCTGTAGTTTAGAGAAGAGGAAAAGAAAATGCTTTGCATAAAAGACAAGAGTAAAAATTAATCAGAAGACGTTTTCATTTCATGGATACATTTTCCTGTTTGTAATGTTGATTTCACAATTAAGAGTAGTGTGAGAAGTGTCAAATACTAGTACAATCTTATTTTCAATATACTTTCATTCACATGTCATGAAGGTAGCAAAGATTAAGAGTGTCTGTTAAACAGCTAAAATAACTTAGATGAGGACAATGACAATGTTCACTGCCAACATTCATTCTGACAAACAAGAATTTTTATTTCCTCAAACTATGTCCAGTTCATTTTTTTCCAGATGTGTTTTATCTAATTAGATCTTTTATTTCAAAAGATACGCTTTTTTTTAGAGAATCAGACAGACAAAGCATTCCAGCATTCTCTGCTTTTATGTTTCTACACTGCAAGCAATAAAAAAGTGCATCACAGAATGATTTTAAAATGTTTTGTATGTTTCCCATTATTTTACTTTGTTGTGGGGAGGTTGTTTCAGTCTTAAAGATAATTAGGAAATTATTAAATCAGTCAGCTTTAATAAGAAGCTATGTTTCTAGTTAAGCAGAAATATATGATAAGCTTTTTATTAGTTGTTGATTAATTGGACCTGGGTGTTTCGCCTCTTAGCTTAGTCTGATCTGTAGTACAGTCATCAGAAAATACATGTTAAACTTCATTTTTCTGATTATGTTGAGATTGCAGTATAATTTTTGCAGTGCAGAATATTTAGAATGCTGCAGTACAATTTATTCAGTATACATTTGGAGGTTGACCTCATATGTGACCTTATTTTCCAAGTAATAAATGCCAGAAAGATTATTTTTTCCTGACCTTTTGCCACAGTAACTCTCTGCTTATAATTGGACATTGATCTGTACAAAGATGCAGTCCAGGATTTTTTTTAAAGAAGCTATTGGAGTGTGTGTCTTATTCTCTCAGTTTTGTGTGACACAAAGACAAAAATTCTGGATTTCCATCTATCAAGTATAGCTATGAAAGAGCTTTTAAATTCTTAAGATTTCACTAGGCAACTATCTAGTACTCAGATTAAAACTGTGTTTTCTTGGAAAAGACCTGTATGGCCAGTGTTCATAGTACTGCAGTTTGTCCAGCAACATCTAACCCAATTCTGGTCAAAGTATATGCAATCTAGTAAGCACATTAAGCCAACTATTCCCATTGCTTATTTTCATTATAATGCAAAGAGTTATATGCCAGTTTATGTTTGTCATTATATGTAGGTGAGCTGTTCTATTCATCACGAAAATTTATTCCAATCGCTCAGATTAATTCCTCATGTTCTTGTTAAAGATATATTGAATTGTGGACATTAAGTATTGTCAGCCACTGAACTACAGCAGTGGCTGTTTATGTGAATTTCTTTACTGAGGAAAATAAAATAATGCGGATAGAGAGACAAAGTAATTTTTCCCTTTTTATAATTTTTTTTGTTCCCCCCAAATATAATTACAAATAGTAATAATATAAATTTATTTTCTTGAATTAATTCTTCCGTCTCTAGTGTGCTATAATAAAATTATTGTCATATTATGAAAACAGAACTTCCATCGAGCACCTTATGGGATTTCAGGTCATTGTAGTAACAAATGTGGTGCTATGTGGTGTTCCCAATGAAATCAATGATTACTTGTCATTGAGCTTAGTATGATTAGGGTTCTTAGCCCAAAGTAATATTTCTCTTTTGAAAGAAGATAAATAAAATTGCTTTCTCTAGTCATAAGCCAGGTTGAAGGAGGGTAAGAAATATGATATATGTGATTAGGATAGAAAAAGAATTGAATTTTTCTTTAAAGAAAAATTGTTTTCTGGGAAAAGAAGATGGAAAGCTTGCTAGAAACAATTGTCTCCAGCAATGCCTGAAGCAATATCCAAAGTTGTGGTTCTGTCATCATTCTGGGTTGCATGCAGGGATGGGAATTCACTATTTTGTAGCCAAGTTCTAGGCTTGATTATTGTTTTTTAAAGGTATTTAAAATACTTCAGCTTCTGCTATTAGAACAACATTAATAATTAAATCTTATGAAATTATTAAAAATTATCTGGATTATCAGTTAACTCAGGATCTTGATGTGAAAACCCTAATTTAAAAGTTAAGTTCAATTATAGAGTTAAGTTTAAGTTTGATATATCCTTCATATAATTCCAAACACTATTGTCATGTATCCATTTCTGCCCATGGCAGTAATAAGAATTCTTATTAAGTTGTACCAGTAATTTTACTGGAGTTTTGATCAACTCTAGCCCAGACAGTTGAAAATTAAGAGTCTATAATGAAATAAAAAGTGTTGGAAGCACTACAGCAATTGTGCTTCTCTCAGTAACAGAGAAGATGCAAATTTTACAAAAGAAAAATCGTAGACAAAATGTCTTCCGATCTCAACATGAGATGGGAAGCAATCAAGCTTACTTCATGGTTTTCATTAAATAAATTAAAACAGTGAATGATAGAGCCTGTCAGTTTACTATTGAAATGCTTGATCTCAAGGAAAATATATTCAGATAACAAGTTCTTTCTGGTAGTGATTTTAAATATTTTCACAAATAAAAAAGACAATGCAAATTAGATATAATTAATTTCAGAAGTAATGAAATGTTTATGGAATGGCCTTAATGGAAGGAAAGCATAAAAAAACCCCAAACTGTCAAAATTATGATGATAGTAAGTCTTGTGTTACAGTAAGCACGCCCCACTTTAGTCATCTCAGCCTTATACTCTCCTGCTGTGATATCCAAGCCACTTTCTGCATAAGAATATCTAGCTGTCTCTTAAGCTTACTTATGCTATCTTAATCAGCTGTCTTACTAAAGAGCTTGTTCCATATGCCTGCTACTCTTTTAATAGAATAGTTTTGGATAAATTTGTTTTGTTTACCTGTCTTTTTTTCCACTTCTGTTGCTGATACTTTAAACCCTATCACTAATTTGGACAGTTTGAGATCACCCTACTTCGCAGTCTTACAAGAATTAATAGTTTTGAACACATCTGTCAAATTGATTATTTATTTCACTCGAAATTTTAGCATGTAATATTCACTTTTTGCATTTAAATAACAGAGTAATTGTTTTGTTTGGTATGGTTTATGAACAACAGCAATAATCTGTATTTCTTTAAGAGGTATCCAAAGCTGAAAATTATGTCATAACCCATAAAACATAAACAATTATATCTACAAGGGAGCAGTAAAACAGCAAGATGTTAATTTCATACTTTTCTTAGTGAATCCTGCATATGCTTACTTTATAATCAGTGAAAAAATACCGCATTATGGACTTTTCTGCAGTTACTCATAAATTATTGTCTTTGTTAGATTTTCCCAGGAATTTTTAGTTTCTTTTTTTCTTTTGTTCTCTTTTTGTTTTGTTTTGTTTTGTTTTGTTTTTCTTCTGTGTTTTCTTGTTTTACTGTAAATCTACACTTTCATGTCTTTGTCAAAAAAACTTCAAGGGATTAAATATCTCCAAATTCAGTAGCTTTGTTGAGTTTTTGCTTTATCACTGTGCATTGCTTCTTTCTTTCAACACAGTTTCTTGGTATTCACACCTGCATCCCATAGAAGAGCCATTTCTGCATATGCTGTTGGCTCATTACAATAGTGTGGATCCTGAGAATAAAGACAAAAACAGAGGCAACTGCTTGGAGGAAGGGTAAAATGAAACCCTGCAGTGTAGTTACCAGAGCCTTCTCTAGGACTAAGGCTGCCCATCAGGCTTCTCTGTAAAACAGCACCATTTTAGTCTAGGATGTTGTTACTAGGATAAAAGGAATTTAATGTATCTGCATGAAAAAAGTGATACTAAGTGTAATTTGAAAATATAATAGCTCTTTCTTCATCACAACAAAAATATATTTGCATCACAACTGATTCAACTCTGCATGTTAAGCATAAAAATTATCAGTTCTAGAGGCTCTCTGTGAACAGTTACCCCTTGTGTTTGCCCACTGAACATGTTCACATAACAAGTCTGCAGTAACTTGTTGATTTGTAATCTCCATTTCTAAACAAGTCTGATCCTAGAAATTGAGTATCCTGCATTATCCATCTGCAGCAGAGCAGAAATTACCAAAACAATTTTACCAAGATTTTTCTGGACTATCCATTAATTTTCTTGGCATAATCTTGCTAGAGTCTGTTGGATAATTAAAATCCATTCTGTTTAACTGAGTTAGAATCAGTCTAGACTGATAAGTGCAGAAAGTTCATCAAGCACATTTCTGCTGTCTGACATCATCACCAATGCTTTCCATGCCGTTGGGAATGATGAGTTCTTTTGTGAATACACCAGCTTAATGAGATAATAGAAAAAAGAAGGTTGTGGAGAAATATTTCTTTTCAAAGTTTGCTAAACTGATGATGGCCTCTTCTGAGAAACAGGTGGAGGCTGGGAGTCTCCAGGAACTGACACAATCTGTGAAATCTTCTGTTCAACAATGCTTCCTCCCATAGGTATTTTCCCCTGGACAGAACATCACATTCTCTCTGTGCTCAGAATAGCTGTCAGACTGCCCTTCTTGCTCTGACACCACTTAAGAATCTTTATGTCCAGCACTATCATCCTTTCTAACTTGCTTACTTCTAACACGGTCAGGTAAGATGCTAACTTGCTGTTTACTTGCACACAGTATCCATTTTTCAGTTTCATCTGATGAATTGTTTTCCAGGAAAGCTATTAAGAGCAACTTAGTTGTACTGAGGGTCTCTTTCCTTTTCTTGGTATGTCTCAGTAGTAGAATCTGTTTCTAGAACTGTAAATTCTGAAAATTGTTAGGTGAAGCCCACACAAAATGAGATTTTGAGTCTTGGGTTTTCTGCTTCTGTTTGTTCTTTTCTATATATTTTTCTCATATTTTCTTTTTTTTTTCTTTTTTTTTTTTTTTT
>WAAE01017308.1:0-81432 GCA_013400495.1 Nicator chloris
CAGCAGCACTGCATCTTTGTGGACACAAAACACTGCTGTTGCTTCTTATGAGGTATTTGGCAACCAGGAAAATAAGTGAATTGTTTGTGCAGAGCAGAACAGCAGAGTATCTGGGACTCGAACCCAGCACTTCTGCTTTGTAGAACACATGCTTAAATGCCGTATACTGAAGTGCCACATCACGTCTATTTTTACTAATTGAGTTTACTTGTGTTTGGGCACTGTACCAGCTACTCAGCAAGTCCAGGAGATTAATGTAAAAGCCTCTCTGCATTTAGAAAGTATAGTCACTCTAGATTTACAGCTGCTTACTTTGAGGGTGGCTGACTACTGATCCTGATGTCTTTGAGCAACAGATGGTTTTCTGAGCTGCACCGATAATGAAAATGATTTCATTTACCTCCTAACATTAAAGAGGCAGAATAAAAGAAAAAGCAATATATTTGCCTTCTACAAATAGCATACCTTAGTACACAGCGGGATAAGAGGGGGGAGGCACAGTCAAAACTCAAGGAATAGTATCAGAAATTCACATGTGGACAAACTTACAAAAAATAACCCATCTTGATCTGGACTGTGAAAATATTGGCCCTTGTAATGTTAGAATTTATAGCTTTAATCTTCTTAAGAGCTGCATGGCTCTTCTCACATGCAGGGAAAACAGATTTGATGTTTGTGAGATTAAAACTACTGAGCTGAACTTTGCTTGTTATTGGCCAGAAGCACTTGGAAACCTAATAAAGCATTCCATTAAAATCTTGGCATTTTAGTAACACAAAAGAAGCAGGCTTCTCAAGATATGAGTCCAAGGCAAAAGGACACTTTGAGGGGCGGGGGGAAAGATTGTGGAATTCGGATTTTAACTAAGTTTGCAATGACTTTAAAATAGATCAAAGGAAACATAAGGTAGAGTGGAACAATAAGTGCTTGATGTAACTAGTAATGTCAAATTCTTTGTTGTTTAAACTTTATTACATTTGAAGACACTCTCATGTTCTTTTAAACATCATACTTCCATGAGTCTGCAAGCAGCTGGAAAAAGTACAGCGCATGTCACTGACTGGCTGTGTGATCTCTAACAGGTAATGTGAGGCCTGATTTCATAAAATTGTGAGGATCCACAACCACAGCTGAAATCAAGTTGGGCTACTCTTATTCTGGGCTTTAGATGACCAGCTTTATTCTGAAATAAAGAGCTCCATTAAAGCTGGCTAGGCTACAATTTTAGGTGCACAGGAAGCCCATAGTGAACACAGCTATGCACTTGTAATCAGTACATGGCTTGATTTGATGTATGAAGTCACAATATTTCTGTAGAGACAGGGATAATACTTGTGGTGATGGTATGAACTATGAGTTCAAAGCATGACTGATCAAGGGTTAGGATCTTATCAGCAGTGGTAAAACCTTGTCTAGTACCATTTGGGCAAATGAGAGCTGCCTAAGTGCCAGCTGCACTGTCGAGAAGCCTTGCTTGCCTTCACCGAGCTGCAGTGAAGAGAAGCATCACAAACTGCGGCTTTTACTGCTCTCTGCAGACAAACAAACAGGCAGAAATAAAGACATATAATCAAGTTTAAAAGAAGTAAAGCTTCATAACCAGCCCTAAATACAAGTTTCTTGCTAGGGTTCATTGATGAGATTTGGGGTTTTGTCACAAGGAAAACAGCATTAATTCCAATGTGCTATGAAATTACTTCATCCTGTCTGTACTGACAAAGCCAACCATGAAAATTATGCTAGAATTTGCCTGTGTATGGGTACAGCTAAATCAGATCTTCTAGATTCATTCTGCTTATAGAATCAGGAGGTATGTAGGCTAGCTTCTGGAAAACTTGTGGTTAAAACACTGGGAAACCTGTAGGCATGATCAGGTAACAATGAAATGCCTACAAACAAATTTTAGCCTGGATTTGACCCCACACAGAGAACCAGTGTTGAACCTGGATTACACAGCTGGTGTGAATGAGTCCTACACAAGCTCATCCCATTGTAGACTACTGCACAGAATTCACTTATGTAATTCTATTTTCTGCCCTTTCAAAAGAAATTCCCCTTTACACAGCTGAACATTACCGGGTGCTCATAAACTGGCAGCTAACATGGCTGGTATGCTTTATTTTTTGTGGCACTAACATATGAAGAGCTATCTACTGTAACAGATGCTCTTTGACAGTGCAAAATAACAGCACTCAGACTTAAACAGTAAATTATAAACAATCCCTCTCTAACTACAAAATGAATACACAAAATGGGGAGCCTTGTCAACTAAGATATTAGTAAATCAGGTTGAGGAAGACAAATTATTCACTAAAGCTAAAGTAACTAAAATTTTATTCAGTTAGCATTACTATCATTAGAGTTCTCCTGTTCTTTGCCATAATTGGTAGACACGAAAAAGAGTAATTATAAGCAACACATAGTAAAATCGGTTACATGTTTTCTTGCTATGGAAAAGCCACATATAATGTTTCTGTTCTTCCTTTTTATTAATTTCTATCTGTAGAAACGATGCTATATGAATGCTTACTAGTGGTATGTGCCTGGCCACATCAAGACAGCCCTTTCCCAAGGGATTTAATAATTTTTTTTTAAAACCACAGACAGGACTGTGAATTAAAAGTGACCTTGATGACCTGGTGGTGCAGCTGTCATATATTTGATTATAAACTTACTGGTACTAATGCCAATGAGTGGTTTTACAACATAAGCTGAAAATGAGTTCAAGCATAGCTTTCTTCACAGAATGTCCCTGGTAACCTGGCTGCAAAAAGCATTCAATGCACAAAGATAACTCCTTTTTTTTTTTTTTAGCCAATAAAAAATAAAGCATTCCTTTTTTCCTCCCCATGTCTTCATGACATCCCAGTGCCAAGTTCTCCAGAAGGATGTGCTCAGGGATAATACCCTAGATTACAAGGACTGTAGCTACAGCTGGAGTATTCGTGGTATCTCAGATATGAAACTTCTTCAGAAAGGACATGGAGAACTTGGAGAAAGCATGGGTAAAGGAATGGGCACCCTGTTACATAGCACAGTGGTTCCTGCCCTATAGTGGCAGCCTCTCAGGAAGTCCTGAACACCATGGCAGGGATGCTGAGCACGAAGCTGGCCTTCCCAAATGCATGCAACTTCCCATGACCTAATGAGAGGTAAAATGAACTGGCAAGTTCATCGTTTCCTTCAGCATGACCCAGGAAAAATTTTTGTGTCACTCAGTTCAGGATCAGGCTTGCAAGGCCCAGTTCTTATGGCTTCAGAAGAAACAGGTATGGCCAAGAAAAGACCCTGGCAGCTGTCTGTAGGCAGGATTTAATACTCTTGCATTTAATGGGATTTCTGGATGGGAGTCTCAAACTCTGCAGAACAACAAACGCAGACTGGTTTCATATCATGCACTTGCACTGCCTGCATGTCCTATGATACCTGGAGCTAGGTACACATGGGTACCTTACCTATGTCTCAACAGCATATGTTAAAGAAGCAGGACTAGCTGAACATCTCCCTCTCCTCTGAGAGCCAAATTTGCCTTCTTCCTCCTTCACAGATTAAGTAGGGAAGCAGGCACCAACCCCACCAGTTTTGCAGATGCCAGCTCAGAGTACACACAGAGGCATATTTTGCTTAAAGAGCTTCACAGCACTGAAAGACTTAGCTCAGAAAATGCAAAAGGTCGGGGCCTGCTTTCCAGAGCCTGACAAAAGGGTGTATGCACACGCTGAGGAATCAGGCTCCCTCTGTTGCACAGAGCTGGCTCCATGGCTCTTTCCCATCTCCCTAGAGATCCAGGGTATTTGTATGCAAGTTAGGAGGAAAGCAGCAGACCAGTCAGCATGCAGGGGGACTTGGTGGTCACAATGAAGACTGCTTTAGGTAACATAGCAAAAGGACCTTCTAATGTGGGCTCTGACTCAGCCACAGTTTGGATGGTGGGAAAGCCTTTCAGTCCCCACTTGTTATAGCTGACCAGTCTAATTTTAATGCACAAAACAAACTCACTGTGCAAATATGCCATGATGGGCAGTTTGTGCCCATGATGCAAGCTATACCCAAACAAGCAGAAAGGTCATAAAATAAGGATTAAAGTTCAACAAGGAGGCTGATAATGAAGAAGCCTACCCAGACTATTCTAGCCAACATTGCGTTATCTTCTAATTTTAGAACAGCTGACAGTTTTTCCCAGACCAGAAGTTGACAAGAGGCTGAGCAACGCCAATGTCGTTAAATCTTTGTTTTCAGGCGCAGTGTTGTCTCCACACTGCAAGAAGTTGTTCCAGCATGTGAAGTTTTTCAGGAAGGCACACACTGACGCTGGATGCCCATACAGGGAGCTGTGTAATATGTTGAAACCATCTGGCATTTTGTGGTTTCGCAGTATCAGTCAGACGCGCTGTCTGGAAACACAGGGCTCACACCCAGAGTCCTTGATTCAGGTCAGATACCTACAGATGCCTGTGGTCATCTGGCCAGACTGGAAGCTGCAGAATAAAGCACTTAATTAGGTGGCTGAAGTTTATGACAGATTCTAAGGGCAGCCGAGCTAGAAGCCTATTACCACTTAGGAAGTTTTCGTAAATGTAATTACTATGGCATGTTTGATATAATACACGGTCTTCACAAAATGCTCCAAAATAGCGTTTTAAAGACACGTCTCGTTGCTGTTATGCTTTGTACCTTCTGACTGAGGAATAGGCCTAATGATGTGGATCCCAATGTGAAGCTTACTGAAAACTAGCACTAAAATTAATAGAGCATAGTTATGGAAGAGTATTTTGTAAAGAATTGCCTTCTCTGGAGTGTGAACAACGCTGCTGAAAGCAGGCTCTGGGTTACATTATTCCTGTGATCCAAATTTTTTTAACCAGCTGATGTCACTAGGGAGATTTAAAGTCTTTATAATTACCGCTCAAGGCCTAGAGGAAGGGGGGAGGAAAGACAATGAAATTATGTTTCATATGTTGATTTAGAGAGTAACCTGTAGTGGTCTGTTAACTTGTTTCATCTATCAGGAAAAGCAAATTAATTCTGTATCCAGTCGGTTTTATGAGTGGCAGCTCAATTTGATTTCCCAGTTAGCAGGGAAGAAAGTGGCCTTTTGTCACAAACAATTGCTTCCTGCAATGCTGCAGAATAAGATGTAAAATAGGGAAAAAGCTTTGGATACAGCTTCCAACGTCCTACTAAGAAGTAAAATTTCTTTCTTTCATCTTCCCTCAGAGAAGGAATTCAGGTTATGCTCTGCACTAAATTAAAGTGTTCTGCTCAGTTATGTACATGTACAGCTTTGAAAACTGTTCCTGCTTCTAGGTCAAGGGCTCTCCCTGTGGCCGGGTGCCAGCTTTATCCCTGGACTCCCATAATCCCTTGAAATAAATCAACTTTCCATTGAAATCCTCTGCCAGTTCCACTTCAGACTAAAATGTGCTGTCTGTAGCATGATGCTCTTTTATACTTTTGTGGAAACAAAAAAAAGAAGAGAAACAATGTGGCCATTGTGTACTGGAAACAGTTCAACCTAACCGGCATGGTGTATATTAAAGTCTATCTTTGTATGTTGCACTAACCCAGGATTTCAGTGTTTATTATTAGAACTAAGAAAAATATCTTTGACCAAAAGAATAATTTGACTGACTGAAAAGGATCCCAGCTTGTGTCCGTGTGTGCGGGTGTATCCCATTACTACTCTGCTCACGTGGACTGAAGTATGTGGATGCATTATACTACCTCCCTGGGCAGATGAAGGTCTCAAAGATTTTTTCTCTTTCCTCTCTTTTTTTTTTTTTCTTTTCCCCCCTAATATCAATTTTCTTCTCTGTGTGTTATAAATGAACTTGAATACATTCACACGTTCCTGTCGAAGACTAAAAGCTGTCACTTCATTTCAGGGAACCAGGCAGCTTTAAACTCAGCTGCAAGAAAGCCCAGATGCTACTACATCTCCAGGGGAAACTTATCTACTCAGAAATGGCAAAACTTCTGAACAATAATAACAAAATACAGCTTAAAGATGCTGATGCCGTTCTCCTGTCGGTGCTGAGGTCAGTACTTTGGAGAGTGGGTGCCAGTCAGAAATTGCAGCACTCAGAAGACTGACACTTCTGAAAAGCTCTGCTTCTCCCCAAATCTCAGTAACTTTAAATGGTCTGCCAGTTAAATCAGAACAGCCTGGTATAAAGCCTCCAATTTTCTGACAACCTTTATATTCTCTTGGCTCCTACAAGGCCCTAAAGCTGATCGTGTATAATCCTGAACTGAATGTAAAATAAATATGAAAACCTGTCATGATTTTACAGTTTTCCAAAAGATATTTCACTAAAAAAAAAAAGAGCTGCATTTTTGGCACACTAATGCTCCATATAAAAATCGCAGTTAGTTCTTTAAAATAAAGTTACACAATGCAGTGCCAGACTCTGCCCTCTGAAGTTCCCCCTGAGTGCTGGGGAGCAGCTCATCCCCATGAGCCGGCTGGCCCTGAAGGTCCCGTGCTCCTTTTCCCCTGCACAGTGGTTGTGTGAATCAGGGCTGTGAGACCAGCCCGAGCCAGCCCAGCCCCTGAGGGTCCCTCCAGCACAGGAGCCTAGCGGGAAGTACCCGGGTTTCCTCCGAGCTGGGACACAGCCCATGGTGTGGCCAGATAAATAGAGCACTGGCAATTGCTTCCATGCTTGTGGTGCAAATACAGCCTGAGCAAATCGTGACCCAGAGCTCACCAGCCGTCACGTCCTTGAAATACGTTGCCGAAGAAAATAACAATTGTTTGCGGAAAGCTCTTCCGCTAAGCCTGCGTTATTTAGCTATCTACATTAACTGTGTGCCAAGGCGTGGGATATAAGCTGGAGTGTCCACAGCACTACAGCACGGAAATGAGTTTAAATCACTGACAAACTAGAGCTGATGCCAGGCTCCACTGGCTTCACAGACCTCTAAAACATCTGCAGGTCCAGAACACAGCTACAAGGCCAGAAAGAGACGCATAGGTCTAGCAAAGTAGGACCCAAACACAGTAACCTTGACAAGGGACACGAGGTGCATTTTGAGTGAAGCTGTGATTAGACTAGCAAGGGATCTATATACCAGCTTGCAGGAAATTTGGAAGACACATCCTGCAAGTCCTGGGGTGGTAGCTCACTGTTAAAATCACAAGTTACGTTTGCACAGTACTGTTTGGATGGTTGGGAGGGAAGAAATGGAGGCAAGACAAGCCACTTCAAAAAGGGAAAATCTGTGTTGTCACTCACAAGGTTTCCAGATTTGTCTGCAGAGTTCTTTCAATGTGCAGGTTTTAAATGTTATGCACCTGTGTCTCATAATCTCCTCCTGGGACACGGTACAGGCAATTGCACTGGATATAAAACCACAGTTAACTATACACATAGAGTTTTAATTTTAGATCAGACTTGGTGAAACTATCTGGTTTTCTCCTAGAAACCCTCAATGGATGGTTTCTTCACTTAGCTCTGCCACCTTCGGGCTTTATTTTTAAGTGAGGAGTGCAGCTGAATCCAAGAATTCAAAGCAAAACTCAGCTGAAACCATTATGTTTCATCTGGTTACATGTCAAAACCTCAAACCTTGTGTACACAGGGCTCAAATTATAAACCCATCAGGCCCAATCCCAGAGCTGGACCCAGGTTTGCCTGGAGAGGCCACAAATCTTTTAGAGAAGCTGATACAAGTTTCAAGTTCATAATGACTTGAAAACCCCAAGTGGCCAGGAGACTTTTCCAAGGTCAAACAGTGAGCTAGAGGGGGAGCTGCGAAGAGAACCACAGCCCTGGCCACTTCACACACTGTTACCAACAGAGGTAGAAACTCACTCTGCTTGAACTTCATACTGCGTAGCCTTTGCCAAACCACTGAAAAGAACCACTTTTTTTGCCTGTTAATTGTTTTAATAAGTCACATGGCAATGAATGACTAAAAACTACATCATCCCTCTAAGGATTCAGCTGTGGAAAAAGCATCCATTTAGCTGCAGGGTAGTTATTACTGCATAGCTTTGATTTTGCTACACAATGCACACCCTGTTTATGGAAATGCTTACATGCTGCTCCGGGTGAAATCATCATCACTTACAGGTATACTCTGAAGCTAAAGGAATGACCTCAGATCCACTCATCTAGACCCCAAATGAGCCCTGTCCGCTTATCTGAGTCTCCACAATGCTCTCAGAGGTTGACTAATGTCCCTTGGGACATATTTGAATGCCACCCAAATCTCTGCATCTATAACATGAAAACAGAACTTCAAGGTGAGAAAAAACAGTTGCAGTTAGAATACCTGCCCCTCCTGCTGGCTCCACCATGGCACTCGTCTCACTGGGGAGCACTCGGATAATTTCAAGTTCACAGCACAGCATAATGTAGTAATCCCTTTTGAACCCACACCATCAAGCAGTGGTCACTTATTTGCTGCTCCACATGCATTCTACTAAAAGTTTAAGACTCCTGGCAATACAGCAAGAAACTGCTTCAGGATCGAGGCTTAATGCTGAAATACCATCAGGGCTGAGGATTGCTACATATTGCTTTCTAATAGTCCCTGCTGTTTGACACTTGGAGTGGCATTAAGGAGCTCTGGAACTGTATCCAGAGTTCTCTACCAATAATTGAAAACGCTTCTACAATATGGGAAAAACAGAAGGGGGATCAGGGTTCAAGGGTCAGGTCTGTTTAAGGTCTTGGAAGCATTTTCGTGGGGTGAGGGCTCAGCATTTGTAAAGAAAGGTATGACACATATGCACGAGTAAAAACACGAGATTGCAACGCATACCTTTTCCAATTCAGGTTAATTAGGAGTTTACTGTACTCCCAGCTAGTTTTGCTCGCAGGCAAATTTTTTTTTGAGCTCAGCAGCCAGGACTGTATCTAGGGCTAAGCTTTCCCACCATATCATTCCAATAATAAAAGAATTTTTCTGGCTTCCTGTTAAACCATGCACTGATTACAAAATTCTTTTGCTTATTTAAGGCCAGATTCAATAAAAATCCTGTCCAGCTTCTGCATCATGGAAGGCCACAAAAGCCCTGAAATATTTTGGTTTTGAAGCCTGTGTGGGCTTCCACGGTTTTGATGCTGGGTAACTGTTCCAGTGAATGTGGTCCTCATAAAGATTTTCAAGGTCCTGCTCCATATGGACCTAGTGATTTCTCTTTATTCTCTCCAGTGTGGATTACAATCTACTTCAGAGAATCTCTGATTTATGCCTCTAGCTACAAGCTAAATCCTAGAGGAATAGGTCCTTTTCATATCAGGTCACATCCTCTGCAGAATACTGACAGAGAAATTTGAGTTTCTGAAAAGCAAGTACCACTTACAAAAATCTGGTGTGTTTTGCATGCTTTATATGACTATAAGTGAATGGTAAAATCTAAAAGGAAATTCAATAAACTACTCATTATCTATCTATATTCATATGACTAAGCTACACGTGGAACGTAGCTTTTATCCTCCATAAAAAATGTACAGATGTTCTATAGAAAACTGTATGAACAAACTTTAACCTCACGACTGCTATTATTTTGTAATAAAGGCTTACAGCATAATGTGAGCTTTTTTTAGAATGTAAGTTCCATGTGAGTAGCGTGTTGTTAATTTAATATTAATGCAATGCACCAGGAAGAAGTCTGCACAGAATCTCAAAGACAGAGAATCACAGTGCTGCAGACTGGGGATTTGTGTCGTGGATTTTATTTGTTTCAGCACTCGGAACAAAATTCATTGACCAGGATTCCCATTGCCACAGGGCAGTGGATTTGTCTACAGATGTTTTCATATGCCTTGGCGTGAGGATTTTGCTGCAGCATTCCCACTACTGTTCCTGAGAATCATGTGGTTAAGTCACCTTGTGCTGCACAGAAAATTTACCTCTCACTGTCAAGTGCATATGAATGAGCTTCTTTTTCGGGAACAGCAAAAGGAAAAAAGAATCTACTGAATAAACTTTTGAATTTGTTTTGCTGAACCATCCTTCAGGTAGCAGGTGCAATGGCTTTCACTAAACTTGCAGATTGCAAATGCAGTGCCTGCTTTGCTTGCAACATGAATTAAAGCAGGGAAACAGAACAGAAATCCAGTTTCACCCACAGTTTTCTTTTCTCAGTGCCTGAGCCCTCTCCTTTGCAGCGTCTATCATTCAGATTACATACCCTGTATTCCTCCGAGGAGTCAGTTCACTGTCTCATCTCCAAATGCATTGGTGAAGTAATTTATGACTCCCATTATTATAATCGCTTAGCAGCTCCCAAGCATGTAAAAATAGCAACAATAATTTCTCCCACTTTTCCTTCCTTAGCACCCCATAGGAGAAAGAGCTTGATTAAATCTGTAGGGGTTACACTTGCACTCGTGTGTTTCTATAACTCACAGAGGAAGTTTGACATTTTCGGAAAGCAGTGATGTCTACAGACATTTTATCCATTGCAGAAATTCCTCAGTCTAGATAAAACTTCTGGGAAAGTCCTGTGTCCAGAAGCTTCCTTCTTTTGCTTGACAGTTTCATTGCTTCTGTGAAATGCGCTCATGTGCTATCATGATCATAAAAGGCAGCCCAATCTCAGGAACAAAGAAGGCCATTTCCTTGGAAGCCTTCCAGGATCAAATTTGAAAACCTACCCAGGACTCCATGCAATGAAGCAGAACCTCCATGCATAGCAGGGAGGGAAAAAATGGGGAGATGTTTATGAACAAACCCATGGCAATGTGTGCATGGTAAACTCACAGTCCGGTCCCATTTGTTCCAGTTTTCCAAGCACGTGATTGCAAATGCAGTTATCATTTTATGTGGACCATGGCAGCTGCACTGCACTCATCAGAGCAAAGACAACAGTCTGGTCCTTGTGAAATGGAGATGGAGTTTTCCGATTTCGGTGCATATTCTGTAGGCAAATACTAAAGCCCAAAAGTTCACAGAGGTGCAACAAATGTCAAACAAAGGCCCTCAGCACCTGGAATAGTTATGAAAGGAAGAATTTCAAAGCACTCCTCTTCTTCTACAGTCATCATATAGGTCTAAACTGCTAGGGAAAAGTATCCTGGTTTTTCTAAAGGCATAATTTTAAATCCATTTTGGTTAAACCAGTGTAGAAGACACAGGCAATCTCGTATTTCAGTGCAAAACCATGTCTAGTTTGGTTTAGGCTTAAATCTTTTAGGAATTGATTTTGTGTTTGCAAATAAGATGGTCTTTAGCTAGCACGGTCAATTTTATTTATATGTGATTTTTAAACAACACTGATACAGCTGTTTAACACAGCTGATATCTTTGACTTGTCTGGCTCACTTCTGGCTACTTGCTCTGCAGTGCAATGTCAACTTCAGGTAGCTACTGAGATAATTAGGGGAAGGCAGTAATTATGCTTGCAGTAATGAATATGAACACTTAGATAACATCTACAGAAAAGCAGGCACTATAGTTCACCATATGATCTCTTCAACTCTCCCATGGTTTCACATGTGTATGGAAGAAGCCTTGTCAGCTCCAGAGATGAGGAGTTTGGAAACAGGAAGACAACTGCTCCTTGTGATTCCTCTGGCTCCACTTTAGGAGAAGGAACAGAATACTTTCAAGGAGCTTCCTCTGATATGTACAGTTCCTCCATACATGTTAGCAGCATTTGATGATCTACAGTATCAAATATCAAGAGTGATCCAACAAAAAATTATGCACTGCCATTTTTCACTGGCAAAAGTTACAAGGGCAGTAACAGTACCCTGTGCTGCCCCGAAACTTCAGTAACGGGGATCAAGTTACGGGCTGCCTCACAGCTGATGTTAGAGATTAAGTTCTGTCAACTTGATTAGCAGAGGACAGCTAAAGTTTGGGAGGTAGCTGTAGGAGCTCACTCTTTGAAAGACCAATCCATGAATGAAGCTTACCAGACCACACATTAGCTGGAAGATCCGATGGAAGATTCAAGTCAGATATTACAACCTCCATTTACTGAAGCCCCAAATAAAACATTTCCATGTCCATTTGCTCAAACGTGGAAAGACTGTGTTACGTTTCTTCTCCTAATTTAGCTTGAGTGCCTGGGATGTTTCAGCAGAGGCTGTGAAACAAAATACCTCGTACAAAAGATGTGACAAGGTGAGTAGTGTCAGCTGAGGTATATAAAGCAATATTAAGCTCCCTCTAACATCAGATGAGTAGGCATCTGGCAGTGGCAAGGTACACTGCAGTACTTTGTGTCCATGTCTGTGTCAGGCAATATTTCTAACACTAGTACTCTCACTGACTGTCTTGCAGGTCTTCTGCTCAAGACTTCTCTCATTTCTGGGAGGAACTGGGAGGAGATAGAAGAGCAGGAGCTGAAGGCTGAGCATGCCTGGCCGTAGCTGTATTTCTGTCTCCCTGATCTGTTCTGTTACTCCAAAAAGTTTTCTAAAACCGTAGGCAACACAAAGAAGTGTTGGGTTGGCCTGCTTTGTACCACTCCAACCACATGCTTTTTACAATCTGCTCCTTCAACAGCATGGCCAATTACTTAAATAGCAAA
Source organism: Nicator chloris (assembly GCA_013400495.1). Classification (NCBI taxonomy): domain Eukaryota; kingdom Metazoa; phylum Chordata; class Aves; order Passeriformes; family Pycnonotidae; genus Nicator; species Nicator chloris. The sequence continues at coordinate 12,497 of WAAE01017308.1, forward strand.
GCAGGACGAGCCGATGCATTAGATATTTCCATTAGACTAACGAGACTTATCAGGTGGGAAGGATTTTCCTCCTCCCTGCATCAGTGACGATTTCTTCCTGTGAAATTAATTGGAAAACCATTCTGAGAAGTATTTCCCATGCAGGTGATGCTCCTATGTAGTTTTCCATGCAGTTGATGCTACAACCTGTGGCCCCTTTGAGCTAGGCTGAAAATACTTCTCCTCCTCCTGTTACAGGGACCAGAACTGAACCCCTGCTTTGGCTGCAGTTTGCCCTGCTTGCCATCACACCTTGCACAGTCACACCAAATGATGAAAGTGACAAGACACCGCACATTTCTCAGAGTTCCATTCCTGCTTTTTTAGGTGAGGAACACTGCCACATCCCCCAGAAAGCCCCATATATGCTATTAAAAGAAAACAACCACCACTAAAAACAACCCAGTGCCTTCTATGCTACAAACTCATGGGCAAACTATTAATCTACTAAAATTTTTCATTAAATAATTGCTCCCAGCTGAGACTTACGAAAGGCCTTGCCAGGCCAAAATGTCAGCTCATTTATGGGATTTATTATTACAACTGTCAGGCCAGAAGGGTTTGCTGCAGCAGATCCATCAGGCATGCTCGGACAGGAGCTCCTGCCTTTGGGCCAGCTGCTTCAAAAACAGAACCAACAAATATCAGACGTCAAGTTCTCATTTCAGGTCCTGCCTCTTCCCTTTTAATTACCATGGATCAATGGATCGGTTGAACTGTTTAGCAACTGGCAAAGACCACTTCATGAAGGGTAAGCATCAGTGGTTGTTCAGCTTTTCGAGCTGATAGAGGTCTTTATCTCAGCTTTCTCTATTTTTAAAGTACTAAAGCATGGCTTCAAGGGCTTGTGACTCAATCGGCAAGGGAGGGGCAAGCTGGAGGATGAGGTGTACTTTCCCCAAGGTGGTGGCTGCTCACCATAGCCATGTGCTTCAGGAGAGGTGGCTGAGGGCATCTGTAAGCTGCAGGTCTGTGTTCAGGAGTCACAGGCTGATCCTGGTGCAAAGAGGGGATTGCATTTGGGTTTCATAATGGAGTTCATGGAAGTCAGTGAAAACTGTACTGCAGCCAAGGTGAAGAGCCATGTAGAACAGATGTCTTTACAGAGGATAAAACAAAGAAACAAAAAAATACTCAGAGTCTGAGTTAGAACTCTTGCCCCACGTCAAATCTGTAAAAAGCCCCAAAGTGCTCTACTGTGGCTGTCCCAAACACTTAAATTCCACATGTATAAAGTAAAACACATTTGCATTGCTAATTTATTAAAGGACTCCTTGACCCAAAGTCAAATACTAGTACAAGTCTTCTGCAAGGAAAAGCTCTGACAAGCATTCTCTTTAACTCTCTCTGTGAATGTTCAGGAATGCTCCTTTTAAAACTACATATGCTTCTTCTCGTGTCTGACGCTAATTATCTTATCAGATAACAGGCAGCCCTGTGCTGAGTAGGTATGTAATATATTAGCCTTGGGGGGGGGGATTAAAAAAAACCACAACCTTATCTTTCAAGTAGATTTGAAACTGTATATGATCTTTCTGAGTCTGTGGAAACTTTCCTCTGCAGCACAGATCTTATATAAGGAAGACAACGAAGAAAAAAAGTCGCAGACCCGTACAGCTTTCAGACTGCAATTCTCCAGGCTGTTCCTTTCTGTAGAATTTTCTCATCTATCAGTGTTTTGGAATCGCATACAGGTTAAACTGTTCATCTGGCAGGGAAAGCAGCTTTGGTAATTGTAAGTTTACATTACACAATAAACAATCAGATTAGAGTAAACAGATGAATTGTATAAATAAAATGTCACTGCTTAGCTCTCCTTTGTGACTTGTATTCCAATATCACTACTACTGCTTTTACAACTACTACTACTACTACTGCTAGGCTTCAGCTGACAGCTCAGCCTGAAAACCTTTATTCATCTTTATTACTACTTCAGCTGTTTTGAGAGCAAAAAGGCATGGAGGACTTATTGGCCAGAGGCTCTCTAACCTAGCAGGCCTGCCTGGGAAATCAATATGCCGCACTCAAGAGCACAAAGATGGATTGTGAAGCCGGGGCTGGCAAAGGAACGCGGGCTGCATCTGGAAGGACACGGAGACAGCCAGTTCTGCTCCGCCAGAAGCCTCCCAGACCGCGCATGTTTGCACACCAACCTCGTGGCACCCTTCCAAGACAATTTGTGAACCTTGGTTCACACCATTTTCAAAGTAGGTCATACGCAGTAATCTCAGCCGAGGAGCGATCCCCTGTCAGCAGCAGCGGCTGCGAGGAGGGCGATGGCTGCGGCCAATGAGGGAGCTGCTGCGAGCGGGGAGCCGGGCGCTCGCAGGGCGCCGGGGCCGGGGCCGGCTGCCGCCGAGGTGCTCGCCCGGCTCCCGCACAGCCAGCCTCTCGCCATTTATAGCTGTACCAGCACCCACTGCTCTCCCGGACACAGCCACCGGCACGGCTTAAACATTAACCTGAAGGAAAATACAGTAGGAGAAGAGATCTAACCTTCACTGAGCTCTGTTTTCCTGACAGCAGGAATCACAGCTGATTCTGAACCAGGGGATTTAAATTTACTACGAGCTTTGGATTATTGCATCCTAACGTGCTTCCGTCACCTGCCCCTGCTCCGACAGTCAAAACACAGCCTTGAAGGTAGCTGTGGTGACAGAGAGGATTTCTAAAGCACTTACAGTTTCCTGCATTTCCCTGTATCCCCTGCTTGAGCTGTTTTAGGGGCATGGAATTAAGAACGGGCACATTTAAAGGTGCATTTCTGAAAAAATGGTGTCTGGGAAAATAAATGCAGAAATGAGTGTGCATATTCGTTTCCACACTGTAACAATATAAAGACCATCAGAGAATTACCAGTTTCAAGCAACAGCACTGAACTTCCCAGGCATAGGGAGTGCTGGGAACGCTTTGCCTTTAAACGCAGCCTGCACACCATCAGAGATTACTTGATGCTAGAAAGCTAAAGGATTGCCTGAAGAGTGCCACGGCGTTATGTAATTTTTTTTTTTTTTTAAACGAGTTAATTTTTAAACAGGCTCAATTTAACCTTGTTCCTGGTCAATAGTTACATGAATCTGAATGAAAATATGCTCTCTGGAGAAATCCACTCCAATATAACAGGCATGCATCATTTTTAGCACTGAAATCAACACTGAAACAGCAGAGCTGGACAAGCAATGCTTTTTTGGAATCTGGCAAGTAAGAGGAATGACTTTCCTCCACGTAAAAAGCTGCGCTTTTTCCTTCTTCTCTTTCTTTCCCTGTGATGTGTCAGACTAGAAATCTTAAACAAAAAGGAGCGAGACATTTCTGAAGGTACCATACTCCATGCAAAGAGAGAGGGGAGACAGGACCTCGAAGACTGGCAAAAAGGCTTATCTCCCATCCAAGAAAGAGTGCACAGAATGACTGTCTGCTCCACTGGAAGTGACCTACCTGATCAATAGCTTGTCCAGGGAGTTGTAAGACATGCAGAAACATGCCATGATGTGCTACTGTTATCAGCTAAAAGGGTGCTGTAATGACTTTCCATGCAAATATACAGAAAAATCCATAAATCCAAGAAGGGTTATCACTCAGTACATCATCAAGGGAACAATTTATTCTCTAACATGGGATGCGATACTTTCCTGCCAAAATTGCATTGCTTGTTTGTTATCACTAAGCTTTGAAAAAAAGTAACCAACAAAAATCACTGCTGCTGCTGCCTCTGGAAAAGAAAATCCCTTTTAAGAAAAACTGTAACAAAGAAAACCCCCAGACACTTCACTATATTTTCCAGAATGACAAATAACTCTAGCTGTAGTTAGAAATTGTCTCAGTATTGTACAATTTTGGGTCATGTGAGTTCTATTAGTTTTCAGACTAACTTTTGCTTTTTCCCAGCCAGCTGCTGGCAGTTTTCATTTTAGGACTCAGAGCAAACTACTTTGAAAACAAATTTGTTCAGAAATCTTTTTAAAGTGATACAGAAAATAAAACAAAACTCTTTATGTTTTTCATTTTAGCTTGGATGTAACCTCTTTTTTTCTCCAGTCTTTGGAAGGAATGAGTCCCCAATGCTAAACAGGTCACAGAGTAATTACGCATCCACCTGAAAATTAAACACACATTCAAAAGCTTAACTAAAAGCATTTACTAATTCATAACAAGTATATGTCACTCAGTTTTTTCATGGTTGATCATTAGGGTGTAAGCAAAACCAGATAACATCAAACCCAGAAAACAAACGCTGTAATCTTTCAGCGGGGTTAAAAGGAAAGATACAACAGCAAGGTGATACTGTGTTAATGAAGCTGATCCAATACTGCAGGGCAGCCACAGCAAGCCCTGTGTGTTTGAAATCTTTGTGTCAAGGGGGGATGGTCTCTGGGGTAACTCAGAGAAAAGTCAGTCCTGAGGCCTGGCCAAGCTCCTGTGCTTGGACAGGTCAGCAGAGTCATTCCATGTTTGGGCCAATCTGAGATCAAACCTGGAGGGCTATTTTCAACATTGTAAACCCCTGTCTGAATTGAAAAGACAGGGAAAAACTCTGGCAAACCCTTTTATGTTCAGTGCAGAGCCAAAATTATTATCTGTGACATGTACATCTTCTTGCTCTGGTGTCACCAATTATTTTTTATTAGCTTTCTATGTTTTTCCTCACCTTTCACAGCACAGGTTTAGCAGCAGCATTTCAGCTGCAAAAAGGAATCGAATCTACATTTCCTTTACAGAGTGAAGGTGTTTGAGATAGTAACATCTCTTGTACAGATTTCCTTGGTAGTAAAAACCATTTTTCTTTGAGAGAGGAATGCACAAAGTAGGCAGAGATCAAAGGCCCAGTGAAGAAGTTGAAAGGACCTCAGCATGGTCTTTACAGGGGTGCACAGAGGCACAGAAGAACTGTGAGCTAACATAGCTGGTTTATACATGACCTGCCTGCCTCCAGCTGAGCACTTGCTGTGACAGAGTTTGGGATTTTTTTGGAACAAGTGCGGCAGAACTCCAGTAAACTGGCACTGGTTAAAGGAGATCTTTGGCCAACCCTAAGATTGAAGATGGATTAAAGGTGACTTCAGTCAACCTTTGCTTCCTTATGCCAAGTTCCCTAAGATCAGCACAGGTAAGACTGAGTGCTAAGCTATTATTTATTGCCTCTTGGATCTGCTGCTGCAGTAAGTTTGAAGACTAGCTTGACCTGGCTTTTCCCAATTACCTTTGCACTTGGCAAAGGCTGTGGCCTCACAGCATTCCAGATACCAACTGTGTCAGGGACAGGAACCCCACACATCACCTCCCAGACAATTTTTTAACTGAGCTAAAGCTTTTCTCCTGTTTAATTATTTTTAATATGGTTTCTGGAATGCTCTAGTTAGGCTTGGAGGATTTCACACGGTCTCTTCTGGCTATGATCAGCAGATAGCTAGACTGGAGTAGGGCAGAGCTGAAAAATGGGATTGTTACTACTGCATGTTCAGTAGCATGCACATACTGACATGCTAGAGAAGGGTTTCCATGTCAGCACTGATGCCCCTGCAGAAGTGCTACTGAGGGTTCACTGTGGCCTCACAGTTCTTAGTGGCCAGAAAGAACATTCTCTACCAAACCAAATGGTTGAAAGTGTGCATATTGAAATTGCAGAGTACAATTTTGTTCTGTTCACCTCTTTCTCCTCCCTTGAGTTGCCTCAACTCCGCTATTGGGAGCACTGGACTAAGGCTGATGTAGGAATGCTAGGGAAGTCAATGGATTTATACTGCTGCAACTGAAATCAGAAGGTAGCTTAGAGGCTCAAAGATCTAAGCTTGTGTTACCCAGACCATTTCTGACCGAAGTGCTTAGCTGACCACCACTGGATTAGCAAGTGTTTCACACTTCCTGCACTCACAATGCCAGCTCTCTCCTGAGCAGAAAGAGCTGCTCCTCCACCCCATTCATTCATGACAGGTAGCACAATTGCTGGCTCAGCCTGAAGATCTCCATGACCCAGGGCCACGAGCATACCAGGACTTTTAATGCAGTGACTTGCATCACCTCAGCTTAGCACCACCCAAGTAAATGTTACCCTTCAGTTTAAAGCACATGACGTTTTTCTTGTGTTGGCATCAAACAAAATAGCACACTAATCCTTCTGGTATTAGTCAAATGGGGCTTAAAAATCCACTCATATGCTTTGCAGTTGCAAGATTTCCCTGGTAAGTGTGTATACTGATCTCAGTTATGGATCCTCAAATAATCTAAACTTCTGTTAAAAAAAAAATAAAAAACAAACTGCAAGGCAGCAAAAACTGCCTTTCCAAGCTTAAACTGAGTGCAAACTGCAGCAGCATTGGCTTCCTGAATCACAGAGAAATAACTTCAGTGGTTGTTCTGCTCCTCCATCCCAGTGCTACCAGCCAGCACCTACTGCTGGAGATTACCAAGATCCCAGCCTATTCTTCAGCAGGGCCCCATGCTGTGCAGGGAAAAACCAACAACCTCTTAAGGTGAAGCTTAAAAAAAGCTAGAACCAGGGACAGGAATGGACACTGGAATGATTCACAGGAGAGAAAGATCCTGAAGGAAGGATGCTGAAGGAAAAGATGAGTAACAGAAATAGCTTGCTTGCTTCATCTTCCAGAGAAGCAAGGAGGAGGGCGAGGGATGCTGAAATGAGAACATTACTTCTTTTTTGCTCCCATGACAATCAGGATGTTGACAGGAAAAAAAAAAGGAGCTGCTCTGGTTCAACAGCTGAAAATGAGAGTTTCCCACTAAACAAATACTCACTGGCTATGAAGGAGGAACTGCATCTCCAAGCAGGCTCCTGCAGTAACTTCCTTGCAGAAATTCCCCAAGCCCCAAGTGCTGGTTCACTCATCTTCATCTAGTGTGTTTACCCACATCAGACTCATTGGTATGTTTCTCAAGAACAACTTTTTAATATAAAATTGTACCAATTCTCTTTTATTTTCTTCAGTGCAATGGTGAACATCAGCCTGGTGATTACTTTTAATTTTACCATGTTACGTTTTTTAAGAGAGTAAATATTATAATAATAGAACACTTGCTGGGATGTGTTTTTATATTTTTGTTATCATAACCTGAATACCACATGTTTTACTAATTTAGGGTACTCTTCTCTTGACCACTATCTCATCCATGTGGTAAAGTCAACAGGAAAGGCATACCCCTGCTAATATCTCATCAGTGGTCAGAGGGACTCACACAATCACTAAAGCTGAGACTTTTCTCAATGTAAATAGCACAATTTTTTTTTTGGCAAGCCATTTGATTTAGCTTAAGCCACATAATGCAGAGTTCTGTCCATCTGTCCTACTTAATTATAATGATTGCAGAACCTAAATTTGCTTCCAAACAACCTAATTAATATTATACTACAAACTGGATGGGTAAGGGGAAGAACGCCTCTGTTTCTGATTCCTAAAAACTCCCAATCAAACCAAAACAAGGTCTGGAAGATTGTACATTATTTTTTCAGTGTCACTGCTAGAGACTTAATCACCACAGAATGTGCCCCGTGGTCTTTGATAATTTCATATAATAAGCAAACATGGTTTGTTGGCAAGCAATTTGGTGAAACATCTTAACTTGCATTTTTCTCTGTGCCAAGGTATAGAAGATTTGTTCCACATAGGAAAATTGACATCACAGGATATATATGCCCTGCATGCTCTATGTAAATAGAAAATTTTCACCAAAGTGCTACAAATATCTGATTTCAGCTGTAAGAAATATCATTTTAGATAGATTACATTTGGTTAATTCCAATTGCTATCAAGTCACAGGCAGGGGGAGAAAAGCCATCTAGTGGACAAAAATGAAATTATATACCAGAAAATATTTTGAGGCACAAAGCTTTTACTGAAGTACTCTTTTTAAATTTTGTTATTCATCTGCAGTATTGCTTATCTAGGAATACTCTAGAAGACTCCGAGAAATCACGGTTTGCTGGAGGGCAACAGCATAGATCTCTGAGCCCAGGTTTTTGGCAGATTTTTTGACTAGCAATTGTCATAAAGCATAGAAGACGCGTCGTCCCTCCTATCCCTAGCAGAGAATTAATCAGCATATTTCTTACAACACTGCGAGGGTCATCAGTTGGCTGCATATCTTATCACTAGATTCAACACTATGTGCCAAGCAGACTGGCATTGCCACAGGGTTTAAATAACTGAGCTAATATTTAAACTTTTGTCCCCTCTGATCCCTGAAAAATAATGACAAGAGACTTTGTGACTTTGTAAACAGACGAGCAAAGGGCACCCAGAACAGCCTTTTACTAAAATTATCTTCGAGATTCTCTGGGACACAAGATAGGGAGGGCTGGGGAGCGTGAGGCAGAGCAGCTGAACCACCCCCCTCACAAACCTGCACGTGCGACTCATTCAGCATCTGACGCAAAAAGCGGGGAGAAGGGAACAAAAACTTGCATCTCAATATTATTTACAACACCCTCTGGCCTTTGCTGAAATGCAGACTACCATGGTTGTAGTGGCCTGTGGCAGGAGTTAAGTAGCTGAATGTATCCCAAGCAGACAGGCTGAGCTCTGTGCTGCTCTCATTTTTCCATTTAGGACGAGGAGAACAAGGAAATAAACACAGCAGCCTTTTTTTGTGCAACATTTTCACAGAGCAGGCCCCCAAATTCATCCTCCTCTGCCACAAAGTTCAGAGCGTTTAGCTAGGCACTTTCAGCTAATCTTGAAGAGCAGATAACCATCAATCATGCTCAGGCAGGCCAAAGCACTGAAGCCGAAGTATAATTTCTGTGGGATTACAGCAACCCAAACCACCATCATCAGAGACTATACTGTGATGATGCAATCAAACATCTGTAACTCCTGCTGCTCCCAGCAATATACTGAAGTGGGATTAATGATCTGCCACTTAGTAACTGCTCTGCTGCTGGAACAACAGGTTTTGTTCCCTCTCCTGTACTCCTTTTGTTTGAAATAACAAGTAACCTCAGGTATTTTGCGCTCCCAGTAACACAAAAAACACAAAACACACACACACACAAAAACCAAACCAAACCAAACCAAAACCCCCAAAAACAAACCAAAACCAAAAAAACAACCAAACAAAAAAAGAATACATCTCTGAATTAATCTTTGAAATAGCTGGTTTCAGGAGCACCCCATGCAATGATTTCCACTTGAGACATCTTTGCAGGGGAACGAATTTGCCCAGCTTTTCCAGTTGACTCTGCACATACATGCTTAGACATATCACATAAGCAGCAGGCATCTCCTTACATCACTGCTCTGTTTGCCTCAGCATGAGGACTATTTAAAGCATTACTTCTGATAGAGCCACCATTTGCTGTGCTAAGACAACCCTTGTGTTGCTGGGTTATAACACAGGAGAAACAAAGCTTCTGAGCTACCTTGCACAGACCTTCTCTGCAGTCTCTTATTCATCTCTCTCCCAATGAATCACAGCCTTTTCTCTCTCTTTTCATAATAACCAAATAAGGATTTCAGGGTTTGGCCCATTCACTACATTCTGTGTTTTAATATAGACAAGAATGGAATACAAAATACTGCCAAAAGTTTAGCAGCAGGGGCAACCTTTTTGCTATTTTCACGTCTACAGTTCCCGATGCAACAATGCTGACGTGCTGCTCTGCACGATCACAGGGCTAGGACTTCATAAACAACAACAACAACAACAATAATAATAATCACTGTCCAACAAGGCCTCATCCCAGCCATGCATAAGTGCAGGACTGGCACAGAGCAGAAGAATGCTGCTTTGCGCCTTTACAAAGCTTGCAATATAAACTTTGCACTGTCAGTTTAAAACTTCGGCATCTGTGTCTGCAAATGGGGAGGAACCCATTTTCAGATACTTGTGAAATATAAACTTCAGCTCTTGCCAAGCTCAGAGATAGATTTGCTTCTTTTTATTTTTAAAAGTTTCCTGAATATGTGAAGAAACCCACAAAGACATTTTAGAGACGTGTAGCTATGAAAAATGTACAAGCTTTAGGGTTTTTTTAAAAGGAGCATTCTCAATCATTGTAATTATTCCTTGAGAATGCTTTTCAAAAAAACAGAACCATGACTATTTTTCACAGCAACATCCCCCTAAAACAGCTCTAGAGCTTTCTGTGGAATTTAACAAAAATAATTGCCTTTCAGCTAAGAACAGTAAAAATAGATCAAAAACCAATTAGCTGGCCCACATGGCAGAAGACAGGTGTGCTTTGGATGTGGTATTTATACAGAATCAGGATAAGCATTTTTTACTTTTACACAGATTCCTGAAGACTGTTAATATCACAAAACTCTTCTTGCCAATGCCCATCCCAACCATTTAAAACACCAGCCACTCAAAGAATAACCTTAGGATGCAGCCTAAAACATTTCATCTTGCCTCCTACCAAGTTATAAAAGCAAATTAACATGAAAAGCAGCAGACTGATGAGTGAATTATGGTAATAATGAACCTTCAAAAGCAAAAACAAGTAAACTCCTTTGGAAACTGCAGCCAGAGAGAAGGCTGGGAACACCGAAACCAATTATGACTACTTTAGTGTTACACCTGTTTAAATGAATGCCAAATCCAGCACAGAATTATTTACATTATGTTATTAACAAAGGGACATATGAGTAATGGGAAAATAGAAAAGGTTTATGCAAAACAGGCTCTACTGAAATCATCCAAGAACTTCAGGTATTTGTGTCAGAAAGCAAGGCTGTGGTCAGACTTGTGGCACTGACTGCCCTTGAGTTGGGCAAGGAGGCTCCTGCTCCCTCTCTAGCTGCTGGTCACAGTCCACAGGCTGCCTGACTGATGCCAGAAGAAATACTCAGGTAATTGCCCCTTATGCAATTCAGTTGGTGATCTTCCCACTTTTCAATACTTTGAGGTTATTTTCTAAAACTATATTGCTCAAGCAGAAGCAGATTTTGGGACAAGAAACTGTGTCAGGGAATCGAAGAGGGATAGTCTTCTGCAAACACTCGGCAGGTGACAAGCAAATGGGAAGAAGCTGAAAGCGTCAACTTCTTCCCCAGACCACAGCCTTACTACAAAAGGAGATCAGGTGCACACAGCCCCTTCCCCTCCTTCCAATTTCTGAGGATTCACATAGCTACATACAAGATGGTTCCCCACTGTGTAAGACACTTCATGTATTAAAGCATGTGACAGACAAGAGAAAACATATTTCCAAAGAAACCAAATGCAAGGTTGGGAGCTGGAAGTGACTGAAGAAGCCTGGCAAACCTGCCCAGGGGCAGGATGCCCATGAAGTCCAGCTTCCAGCTCCCTCTCCATGGCATTTCTTCTTCCATATCCTGCTTTCCTCCCACCATTGAGATCTTGTTCAATTCCTGATAGTTTGGGCAGGTGACCATTGACTGAAATTGACTGACTACTTGCAGGAGCAGGTTTCCAAACCCAAGCTGCCCTCCTCACTAATCTCATCCTCTCACTGAAAAATGCCAGGGCATCTCAGGCAGAAGGCTGTGGTCAGGCTTTCCTGACACTGGCTTGAAGCTAAAATCCCTTTTCTCTCAATTCGTCCTATTACGATGCATCTACTTTAACTAGTTCAGAAATGGTTCCTCAAGCCACGGAAAAATCAAGCTGCCTCTTTTGCTTCCAGCAAGCACATTCAATGATTTTGACATGGTGATAAATATTGTCCATTCTTGTCACAGCCAGGACACACATAACTCACTTTGATTGTTTAACTCATCAATATGACAGAAAAAGACATCTCTCTCTTTTATACCAAAGAAATCTTACAGAAGGGCTTATTCTATACAAAGAAGATGGTACATTAAGATCAGCGACACAATTTTTCACAATTCAAGTTTCACTAGAGCAGTAAAGTGTCTCTCTTCCATTCCCATACCCAACACAAGCACTACATGGACAAGAAAACAGGGCTTTTACAACGAACTGGACAGCCTGCTGCATCCCAGCAAAAGTCTGGAGAAATTAAGAATGGAAATAAACATTGTATAACAAGCTGCACAGCACAGGAAAAAAAAAATTTAAAAAAAGAATAATAAAAAAACCCAAAACAACAACAACAACAACAACAAAAAAGGCAGAACTAAATATTATATTCAGTACACATCTCAGAGCACTTTGCCAGATCCTTGCTGTCTCCTGAAGAAACGCTCATTCCAAGAATGGTTGAACACCACAGAGTGACCATAGGCTCCGACAGAAGTCTGTGAATCTGTTCCCAAGAAGCTCCCAACTGTGCTTCAAAAGCCAAGATGACTGCCATTTAAGGTTCTCCAGGGCTGAAAGAGCTTACACATAAGATTTTCCTCTCACAACCAGAACACCAGGACCCAGAAAGAGTTCCAGCTGATTTTCCAAGTAGTGAGTGACTGGCTTTCTCAAATACAGCTGCTTTCTTCATTAGGAGACTAAAAATAGTTCCGTTCCTAGCAGGCTGACTTCCTTTTAAGCCTTCTGCCATATTCATGTGTGTATTTCATTCAGTTTCTGCATGTCTGTGCCACTGTAATTCTATTTCAGCCTTTAAGTACATTCAAGAAATTTTTCATTTCCCTCTCCCATATTCACTCCAGATGTCCCGAACTGCCCAAAATTGTTTCACGTTAGTAGAATTTGTAGGGTTGTTCTGGCTTTCACACTGCTCCCATCTGCTTCAACATTTTCAGGAAAGATCAACTTTCTTCCCCAACTGTTAAAGAATTTGGACAATGAGTTTATGGTTTTAAAACACCCATGATTAATGGTAGATGTTTTGCCTGTACCTTGTACAGGAAGAATAATTGAATACTGCCATATCAGGCTTTCACTTTTTCCTCTTGGAGAGATGCTGAGGTGAGAAACCAGAGGAACTGGATGATATCTGTGTCTTAGAGAACATATTGCAATAGCAGTAAACACTCCACGGTGCTGCCTCAGCATGCAAGAACCTCACTGTGAAAAGCCACACTGAACACGAGGTGGTGGAGACTGTGGGAGCACACTCTGCAGTGCTCCTTTCAGTCCCAATCACCTTGTTTTCCAGATCAAGGGAAACTGGGCACTGCCACTCTCTTCTAGCTCACATGATGGGCATGAAAATCAAAGTGCAAGAGGGATTGTAGGAAGAGAGGAACCAGGGCAGGGATATACCCCCTGACTCCTCTTAATGTGACATTAGCATATGCTTGGATCCATATAGCTCCAGAGGGTTCAGGATGACCTGGCCAGTAAAAATCAGTGGCATATTCAATCTTGAGTGAAAATGCCCACTGTTGGACAAATGATGTATTAAAAATGAGACTGACATACCCACCAGAGCTAGACAACATCAGCTACATTAGCTTCTAGCCCAGGAAGACTTCAGTCTTGAACCTTTCAGTCCAATTCTCTACATCACTTGACAACAAACAGTAAACTTTGTAATGATGGGAATACTGTTTCAAACAAACTAAACAAGTTTAGTTTAACTCCTAAAATTTAGTTTAACTTCTAAAACCTCCTAAGCTGAGGTATATTTCCATTTCCAAAGGTTTGGTAATAAATATGATGTGTTTCACTGAATCTGTCCAGGATGAAGCGGAGAAGCAATAGGGATCCTAGTACTCACGATATTTCTAGATGAAAAGTATTTGCATAAGCATTATGAAACTTTGGTAACATTTCTGCCCATCCTTAATCTTCTTGCAAGTTATCTAGTGTGTTATCTAGTAAACTTAAAGATGTACAAGATTTCTAATACAGGCAAGCTGCTTGCAAATTTTTTATTCCAGGAAAGATAATCAAAAGAAAACTCCAGGTCCTTTTTTTTTAAATCTGAAGTTTCAGTGATGTGAATTGCTAACTGTGTCTGAGAATGCAAAGGTATCCACAAACCTTTCTAACTCTACTTACATCTACAAGAGTTGAGGTGGCTCGTAATCTCACATTCTTGAGTCAAAAGTTGTCCTAGGAATGGTATAGGTTTGGAGTTTTTGAAAAAGAAAGAGAGAAGGGAAATGTACTGATACCCAGGCAGCATTATTTCAAATAAAATACAATAAATGGTGTATTTCCTTCCTCAAATATATACTAGATAGGTCCCTTCAGAGGAAATAGTCTCAGCCATTTTCCATGATGCTAAAAACGGAGGTTTCAGCTCTCCTTGCTGCCTAAGTAGGAAATAATAACTGACAAGAATGCCAATGCAAGTAGAAAGCAAATTAATCCAGTCATGTTTTGCTATGAACAATGTTGCTGCACTCCTATGATTACCCCAACCAGGAGCAAAATTTGGCTTGCTCTATCTTCCCCCTTGAAATGTCTCACTCTGACCATACAACTGTTCTATTTTCTGGTTAAACATTACATGGAGTGTGTTCATTTCTGCTTCAGCTAATTTAGCTATGCTAAATGCAAATGCTTCCTGTACTTATGAATACAATCTGTTCATAGTGAATAGTTTTGAAGATTTGGATGAGTTAAAACAGCAACAGTATCCATGTGGGACCAATCTTCCCTGGACAACTCTTATGCTTTGATTCATAAATTCTTTCCATTGGAAATATCTGTGGAAAATCTCCAACACATCCTGAAATGCACAACTCAGTTGCTTGAGTTATTAGGGGTTCTTAATACTTTTTGCTTCTCCCTTTATTTCTCACTCTTACACCAACATTGGCTCTTGGGTTCACATGAGACCCCTTTTATGCCTATTTTCCATTATTATAGAATGTGTATTTAATAACTGTAACAACACCCGTCATTAGTACTACCACATGAATCTATTAAAAAGCAACTTCCAACTCCGAAAAAATCGGATTTCTGCGTCTGATGGGTGTGCTAAGGCACCTCCTCACCTGCTGTTACCGTTCTGCATGTTTGACTTACAGTGCGGAATTAAGACCCAGTTCCTGGATTATGAAAAAAAGCATACCATTCTCTGGTTTACAACAGAGAATTTAAGCAAATCTTGAAAAAACACTCAGCTTTGTGAGATGTAGTGGTGACAGTGGTGGAAGTGAACTTCTAAGTGAACTGCCAGTGAACTTCTAAGGCCTGTGGCATTCACAATCCACAGAAGATGAAGCAGAAAAGCAAAGAAAGGGATTATGGCTGCTAGGATGTCAGAATATGCCCAGTTGTCACAGATATTGGAAGCTAAAGGATTTTTTTCCTCTTCAACAGTTCATTTTGGAAGCGAGAGCCCTGTACTCAATCGCCTGGAGCGCAGAGCTTGAACATACCTGGGTGGTTCTCTTTTCATCTCTAACAATTTGTCATGGATCTCTGCCAGAGGAGTTTAGCTCCTTACACCAGATTTTGCAGACTCCTCAGGAAGTCTCTGTCTATCCAGCAATTGGTGTAGCAGTACCAGGTGTTGCCTTCACATGAGAAGTTCTCCTGAAGTTGAGTCTATTTTTATCAATCCTCCTTGTGATATGGTCCCATCAATGGAGTCCAACCCTTTCTTAAATTAATATTTATAGCGATTGTAAGAACTTTAGGCAAAATTCAGCAAATTGCAGCTAGCCAAGAAGTCAGAAGAAATTAGCACTTCTGGTTCACATGGGTCCAGGAATAAAGTTTTTAGGTCCTGATGGCACTGCTTGTCAGTCAAAGAAAACAGACAAAATTTAAGACCCTTTTGCAAAGCATTTGTCTTCTCATGTTTGCATTTGACAGACTCCAGTTGATTCAGTATTTCCTCTGTCTTCTTTTATTTTCTGTCTTCTTTGAATGGTGTCTCTTCCTCATGATTCCAATGCTCAACACTCAGGCAGGTTCAGGGGTGTAAGTGAATGTTGAATGCCTCATTTCTGAGCAGCATTTCTCTCATTCCTTGTACAGTTCTTGACTGGCCATTGCACTCCAGGTTAGACCAATAACTGCAAACACCATCAGATTTCTCACCTCCCAGACCAAGACAAGATCATAGCTCAGTCTTCCTCTAGCAGGAATGCTACGGCAGCAGAATTTTTTTAAAAGAAAGCGTTCTGTGGCTTTCTTTTAAAAAACAAATTAGTCATATGCAGAGTATGTCTAGGGTGGAGAAAAGCCAAAGATAGAAGTCCTTTTACAGACCTAGTTACGCCAGCCGAAGATGATGATCTTCCCAGCTGCCTCTTGCCCTTGCCAGAGGTGACAGCAAGCTGACCTGCTAGGGAGCAAGTGTGCTTCAGGCAAAATGAGTGAAGTTGGATGAAAATGTTTAAATATTTAGTCTTTGTTCACTCATGTTTTTTTCTGATGTGAACAGGTTTAAGTGGTCTCCATGATGCTGAGCCACAGGTCCGAGGGGACAGTAACTCTAGTGTGGGTCATAAGTCTCCAGTATGGAGAGGGGTATTTGTAATAACCTTTTCAGCAGGCAGTATGCAAGATAGAACATATTTCCACAGTCCTGCACTAACAGAAATATTCTCCATCATTAGTATTGTTCTTTCCATTCCTTCTCTGGATTGTTCTAACAGTTTAAGCATCTTTATCATCACATTTGCAGGCCTGGACCTCCTGAGAGACTTATACCACCCCAATGTCTGCTGGAGGGACAACACAGCAGGACAATAAGCAACCCAGGAGGTTTCTAGAGAGCATGAATGACAAGAGCCAATGACAAGAAATTTTCTGCTGCTCACGCCCACCAACAAGGAGAGACTCAGTGGGAATGTGAAGATCAAGGTCAAGGTCAGCCTTGGCTGAAGAGATTATGAGATGGGGGAGTTCAGGATCCTAAGGACAGAGAGGAGGGCGAAAATCAAGCTCAAAACTCTGGGCATTTCAGGAGAGCAGACTTTGGCCTCTTCAAAGATCTGCTTGGAAGAGTCCCATGAGGTAAGGCACTGGAGGGAGGAGAGGCCTAAGAAAGCTGGATAATATTAAAGGATCATCTATCTCCTCCAAGATCAAAAGAAGTCCATCACAACAATTTCAAAAATTGTCAGGAGGCCTGAATGGACGAAAGAATAGCTCCTAGACCAACTCAAGCACAAAAAATGAAGCATACAGAGGGTAGAGAATAACCTGGGAGGAATATGGAGACATTGTCTGAGCAGCCAGGAGCACAGTTGGTTACACCAAAGCCCAAATGTAACTGAATCTGGTGAAGGATATCAAAGACAACAAGAAGGGCTTCTATAAGTGCCTGTGTGACAAAAGGAAGGCTAGGGAAAATGTGAGCCTATTGTTCAGCAAGACTGGGGACCTGGTGACACAGGATATGGAAAAGGCCAAAGCACCAAACACTGCCTTCATCTCGCAACAAGACTGGCCTTCAGGAATCCCAGGTCCTAGAGACTGTGGAGGAAGGCTGGAAAAAGTGAAATATACCCTTAACAGAGGAGAATCAGGTCAGGCAATACTTAAGCAAACTGGACATATAAACTGTTCCACTGACTCACAGTAGATCCTAAATAGTTTAGCACAGTACTAGTAGCTTGGATTTCAAGGGCAAAGGAAACTGTTAAGAAATGTCAAAGTTTACCTTCCATTAAGCTTGCCAGTTTGTAAACATGAAAGAAAACACACATGGCATTTGACTGTGCCCTGATACTTGATGATCAGTCCAAGCAAAAAGCAGGTATGACAAGTGTTCTCATTTAAGCTGTAGTCATTACCTCATGCTTCATCCCTTCTGTTCATAGCAACCTTGTCTCACAGCCAAACAACAACCAGCATAAGCATAAACAAAATCGATCATTCTCCTTCTTATAGTAAAAAACATACGTAATAAAACCCATCAATTCCCACAGAGATACACTTCAAAACAGTTAAGCTGCCACCACAAAAGAGACATAAAACAAAAATAGGCTAATAGCATCTAAAGGTATTCTGTTGAGATGTTGGAAGCTGTAAATGGGTTAGTTTGGCTTTTTGAGTTACAGTTTGCAGACACATCTCTACAAGATTATCATTATGAGTTATTGTTGTGTATGTTTAATGGATTTTCTTCCTCTCTGGTACTGCAGGTTCCTAGTCGGGAGTTTTGTTTCTTGCCAGATCTAATCAACTAATACTATGTTTTACAATATTTACTTGTTAGCTACTAAATTTTGGATTCTCAGGCCAAGGAATGAAGGAATGAGTGCTACACATTTGATTATGTGAAAACTGTCTCTATTTTCATCTGTTTGTGCTATAGATATATTTGCCTTGTGAAAGTCAAGAGGCTTACACTTCTCCTGCATCTCAGATAAATATTTTATATCCCTATTTAGATGCAATTTAAAGTATAGTAATTTAAAGTTTGTCTTAACTTTACATGCTAATGCTTTCTTAGTAGCTCTTACTATTACTCTTACTATTACTCTTTCTGTGTAGCTGTTACTCTTCTATTAGCCTTTAGCCACTCCAGGGTCCTATCTTAAAATCCTCTTTCATGTAAATAATCTTTATTGAATGCTAATACATGTGCATTCTTCCTCACCCACTGACTATCTTAATTGACAGGGACATGAAAAAAATCTGAAACACCACTTTTGAATAGCACCTGTTTTTATTATTATTTTTTAATTCTCTGCCACTCCTGCTGAATATATGGCTATGGCCTTAAAGGATCTATAAACAGTTTAGTGATAAGCATCTTTTATTTTTATCAAACTGGACGTTCAGTGACACCAAGAAAGTGAATTAGTAAGGTATCTTTGCTATGGCTCAGCTTAGCCAGTCCTAAAGGGAAGCCCTCAATGCAACCACTGACCCGAACTAAGATTTGGGATAGCACAATGAAGAACATCAGACACGGTAATCTTCTGTGTAAGCTCCCTGCAGAGAGGTCACAAGATCACACTTAATTTGAGAAAGACAATTTGTATTGCACCATAAATTTAAATAAATAAAACCTACATCATCAAAAAAGCAGTTCAGCGGCATCACCTCTGTTTAACAATGTCACTACCAAAGAAAACTGAGAAAGTCTGATATTCAGTTTTATGAGAAGTACAAAAATCTACAGTCAATAAACAGAGATTTTATGTGGTGCAAGGGACTGCTGGAAAAATTAGTGTGCAGGTAAAGGATGAAATTTCTGCCAGGAGTCAAGCAGCTTTTAGCCTAGACTGCAGATGAGCAGCACAGTGATAGTTTGATGTGGCTTTACTGGAGTAACCAAAGACAGAACTGTGAAAATTATATCCATCTTAGAGTCTCCATTCCTCTTTGTACTGCTTGTCTCTCAAAAGCACGTATTAAAGTACCACAAAATGCAACACATGACACCGATCAGCTTCAAACATCTGTTGTGTAGCACATGGAAAAGCACGCTACAGAATTTCTAAGGAAAGCAGCCTCGTAAATTCTTAAGAAAGCTTTACTGCTTCTCTTCTGTAAGGAATTCAATTAAAACAATTTTTTTTTTAATTAGGAAAAGTCCGTGAGGAAATCAAGAAATGGCAGAACTTTGCACACACGCAGACACACACACAGCCACACGCTTCCCTGCCCCGTGCCCTCTTAACACGGGAGTATTTACACTCAACAGCAAACAGCAACAGCAACCAGCTGCCTTTCCCACTGCCCCATCAATCACCCGACAGAGCCTGACGAGGATATTTCAATGACTGCTCTGCGAACACAGCACCCAGGAGCCCTTCCCAGCTCTTTGCGGTCCACGCTATCGGTGGCTGCCAGTGCGCTCAGACAAAGCGTGGTTGTGTACCACCACCTCCTCCCCCTCCGCCCGGCTCCCCAGGCCCCGCGGGAAGGCGATTCGGGCGCTCCGAAGGGCTGGGAGCAGGGCTGCCGGGGCCGGCCGAACTGCGGCCGCCGGAGCCGGCAGCGAGCTGCAGCTCTACTACGGCTTCCACCAGTCAGGGCGTCGAGTTACAGCGTGATGCAGATGCGCGGGGCACAGCAGACCCAGGGTATGGTGTAAGCCGGCTAAGACTGGAAAGGTGATCAGCCTTGTCACTGCTACAAATTGAAACCATGATGTAAGGGGAGCAGGGACGGCTGCATTATTAATCGGTGACAGGGTAGCATCTGCCGAGCAGACAAACCCTACCAGTCAAAGTCACGCTCTCTTGCCGGCCTTATCGCTCGAGGCAAGCCAGCCAGAGGCTATAATCCCTTCTGGCATTGCTTCCCTGCTCAGATTTCCAGGGTGGGCCCTAAACACAAGCAAAACAGATGCCAAAACAGTTCTGGGCAGCCAGTCTTTTTCAAAGGCGCTTGATAGGAACATCTGCAAATCCCTTGCTCATGGAGGCCAGCCGGGCCGAGGGCAGCACAGCTGGATCCAGAGGTGACCTCACGGCTCCCGACTGGCCATGCAGCTCCCAGCCTGCCACCCACTGAACCCACACTGCTTTCTCTGATGTCTGAGCTAAACTTTTATACCCATACCATGGGTAATGCAACAATTTATTTCCTGATAAGCATTTGATATTTATATAACTGCAGACGAGAGAGGAGGGAGGAGAAAAAAAAGTATCAGAAATAGCTTTATAGATGAGTCGTCTCATTGTCTAACAAACTTTTCATTGTTTTTAATTTTCATTTCTCTCCACGGTTCAGGGCACTTTGAAAAAAAAATAAAATCTATTCAGCAGTTTCCCACTCATAATTCAAGGAAGAGAGTCATGTATTATAATAGAGATAATTAGCTTTGACTGAAAATAATAAGCTTGGCACCAAATATCCCCCACTACTGCACAGAATAACCATTTATTGTCTTACATACTCTCCATCATGCCTAATTACTGCAACAGTAATTACTAACCTGTTGAAAGAACAAAAGAGAATGCAACTAGCTCTGCACTGAAATATGGAGAACATTGCTGATTCTCATATGAAGCTCTTGGTTGCCCTCTCTTAGAACACACTCACCATTTAGACCCTTTATCAACACCTGTGCCTGTAAGCTCCAGAAAAGGAAACACATCCACAGATAGTCTGAATACAGTTCCTAGGTCCCACCCATTTAGGCCAAATGTCTCTTTCTTTGGACTGAAGGAATGGCACTGATTTTTTGATTTCTGGGAAGTTAAGAAGGCAGTACCTGTCCCAGGCCATGAGCTGCAACATTCAGACTTCCATATGCTGGACAGATTTGCTTGCCTACTCTTCTGACCCACCAAACCTCTGCCTGGCTGTTATTCTGCCTTGCCTCAACAGATAGGCTGCCAATCATGCCAAAGAAAGAAAATTAACAAATGCAGCCCTTTATGTTCAAAGAATAACATGTGGTTAAAGGGCTTGAAGTGTAATTTTTATCTGCAGAAATCTCTGTTCATGACAGTATTTCTACCTACATCCCACTGTTGCCTCTGCTTAAATTCAGTCTTGGAGCTTCACCTGTGACAGCTGAGTAGGCCTTGGGAAAGAGCAGCGAGTGGCAGCACCAAGCCCTTTCGCTGCTCAAGGTCATAAAAGAATCTGTGTTTGGGAGAGCATATACAGCTACCTGAGAGAGTAGAGGGAAGTGTCATAAGTGTCCTTATGTCCACTCAGGTCCCTGAATGGGACCTATCCCTCTCTCTGTCTTTGCCAATGGGACTTGAAGAAAACTGGTGCCTTCCAGATACCGTCAGTACTTTTCAAAATCCAGACCGCCGCTGTTGTTATGCTCACTGAATCCAGGAACTGGAACAAAGCCACACAACATATGTGAGCATTCACAGCTAATCAACCCAGCTGAAATTTTAGGTGTTGAATATTCTCCGGAAAACTGTTCGCAATCAATCCACAAATGTAAACAACACAACCTCCCACCTCCAAAAACCCCAACAAGTTATAAAGTAATTCATAGCATAAATACAACCAAAAAATACAGCCTAGAAAACCTCAGAAACACTCAACAAGCATGATTTACACATAGACTCAAATGAGACTGATTTAATCAGAAGAAGTTGGGGGATTTTTTTTTGAGTTCTTGGTTTTTTTTCCCCCTGCATTTTGAAGCATTAGAGTTTCAGAGCTTTTTCAGAAGAATCATGGGACTAAAAGTTGCCTTTTTTCCCCCTCAAATTTTAATTAATTGCTTTTTTCCTTGGTCCCACAATCCCAGATGGTACAAGCTTTAAGGAAAATGGAACAAAGACTCCAAGAATCGCTTCTAATAATTGTGTTTTCTTCTTCCACTGGATATGCACTGCTAGAAGACATTCAAATAACTGGGAGAACACTCCCAAAATTACAGGAATACCAACAAATGCAAAAACCTTACGACCTGATTATCCCACTGAGAGAGACAGGGAAACGATGTATTTTTAAAATAAAGGGAAGATTTCACAGTCTAATGGCTGTATCATTGATGGGTTTGGTATAGTAGAACAGGATAAAATCAACAATGTTTTTTACAGCCTTCACTTGGCTACAAACACTACATCAAAATACTTTTAATAAAAATATACACATTTTTCCTCCCCCAAACCCCACTACCTAAATGTAATTTGACACCAAGTTTTAAGATGTCATTAGTTAATTTAAGAGATACTTATAGCAGGATTAGAGCATTGCAGCTATTTAAGTTGTAAATAAGAATTTAAAATATCACTAATATTTTCTTGATGAACCATCTGATCAATACCTAACAGTTAAAAGATACTAAAAAAATTTATGGCATTTACCATTTAGAATACCACAAAATCAGGACAAGGCATCAAAAGCCATTTTGTCCCGCATTAAAATATTCAGTTATGAACTCATTTTGCATGCCACCATAAATTTCCCCTACTAGCTGAAAAATAAAGAAAAAAATAACGTAATAGCTTCAAGAGGATAATTCAAAAATTTCCAGTTTTTCCACCTTCCTGATTCATTTAGTGTGTAACCACTTGACTATATTTCTCAAGTTATTTTCCAAGCCACCCTTCTCTGCAACACACAATACATTGTGTAATGGTATCCAAAAAGAAAAGAAAAGAAAAGAAAAAAAAACCACACCCACCAAACAATTGTATGTTGTAGGCATTGCTCCATCCAGAGAATGTTTCTATGGGCTTGCAAAGACAACAGGTTTTTCATATGTGTAGGATTTATATAGTGTGACTTGGTACTCTTCCGGAAGCTTGCTTTCACACACTCCAACCTTGTTTGCTTTATCCTTCATGAGTCACAGTGAAAAAGCACACTTGGGAAAAATATCCAAAGAAAACATGAGCAAACTAGTTAGCTGGAAGTAGGACAGGCCTATGCCAAAACCAGAGACTCAAACATATCCGAACTTTGGGAATACAAACTTTAACTTCATATGTATTCCCTATGCCTTCAGTAGGTCTCAGAAGATTAATTTGTGTAATTAGTTCTACTTGTAATTATGCTATTTGGTCACTAGTGCCTTTTGGCTGTTTGGATGCTTTCAGGAAAGGAAGTGGTTTCTGGAGACAAAGAAAAATGGACCATAATTCATTCTGTTTGGAATTGTTGCTTTCTTTACGAACAAATACTTCTTTAAGCACTTAGAAGAATCTCACCACCCTGATTCCCAGACACACTCAAATGACATCAGAAAAGTGATTCTGACCTACCTCTATGCACATATAAATCTGACTTTTCATTGAACAGAATCTGCAAGACTGAAGATGATAAACTTATAAAAAAATCTTCAGTTTTGCATGCATCCAAACTTTTGGTGAAATCTAAAAGAGAGAGATACAAAACACAGATTTTGCTTTCAATGTAAGTGCTCTCTGCATCTGATGATCTTTTGCCTGAATTTTCTCTTCAGGACTCATACCAGTATCTCCGTTAAAAATCTTACAGTAGCTCTTTTCAGAATAGGTGGGTTATCTGATTATCTGATGCAAACACAGTTTTTACAATCGTTCTCTTTTACAGCATGAGCCAGATACACAGAGTATGTTATAAACTTGTTCTTATACAGAAAGGACTGTTATATCTTTCCAGTCTGAGCAGATTTTTGACTTCATCACAAATTGTCCTTTCCCCTTTAGATGCCTTCATTAAGGAGAGGATTGGCTGCCAGTAGAAACACATTACAAAGAACGTCTCCAAGTTATAAATGCCTATACAGCTGATTCAACAGGACCTGGGTATCAAGAATAATGCATGCATCCTTATAGGTAGAAATGAAAGTTGTCACATTCTAAGTTAATACAGATCCTTTTTCAGAAAATTTTTATATCTAGGCTTTTTATTTATTTTGGAATGTCTTTAAAATTTCATCTTTTTCTGGCTTTACAACATACCCCACATGAATAATGTAATGACCGGACATGTCTCCAGCATTTTATGTGCATTCTTTCACAAAAACTTTAAATGTGGTCAGAGATACTGTAAAACTCTTTGAACAAAGCCATCAGCTGGTCTGGAACTTAGTCATAATAATAAAAAAAACCAACTAAGTGAATATTTACCTCTGTGAGATTCTCTGGCATGTACAAGTAGTGCTTTACACTACAGGTAGATCCTCTCACTATGTGTAATTTGGCGTTGACAAAGCTTGGGTGCTGTTTGGCCACCCGATCGATATTGACTCACTCTCTTACTCTGTCGTAGGAAAGGTCAAACATGACTGTCCTTGGTCAGGTATTCACAGTGGTGCATCTTTCTTGACTTAATGCTGCAGCCTGACCAATACCTCTTGCTCTAAGTGCAGGCATTTTTAAGCCAAAACCTAAACAGGAACTGATCAGTACATAATGAAACAATGCCAACTCATCAGTTTCTCCAAAGAGCAGCATACAGGTTTCTTCCATTCTGCTTTGCTGTTTTAATCACAAAGTATTGAAATTTTTGCTGGAAGCACCAAAGGAGAAACACCTGTTGCTAGAAATACTCAGCCCACATATTTACTGGATTATGAAAACCCTACCTCTGCTGCAATCCACACAGGACTCACAGACTCCTTCTTCCTCCTAGTACTGCAATCATCTCATCCTACATCCTTTTGCAGTCTCTTTTTTAGCCAGATAGGTCTACTTAGCCAAAATCTTGAAATCACTGCCTGCTTCTTGGCACCACAAGCAACTCCTACACAGAACGCCCCAGAGCTTAATGTCAAGAGTATATAGATGTAACAAGGTCTTTACATTTCCCTGCTCTAAACAATACCACCGTGCTCTGACACAAGGACAAGGGTTTCCATTGTCCTCTGTGAAGAACATTTAATGCTATCCCTTCCTCCTCCAAATGAGAAATCATGTGTTGCTTGATGTCTGACTGGTCATGCCCTAAAGCAAACACGTCTTCCTCGATTAATGCGCCTGTATCAGCCAAGAAAGCCTGGCTCCTTTCACTGGCACTCCTTAACTTCCCAGTGTCCTGAATGAATCATCTTTCTTATTTCATACCTTATGGTTCTGCAGCTGCTTCAACTTTAGCAGTCAGTTCAGACATAAGGTCAGCTCTGCACAAAATGACCAAAACTCCTGTGTCCATCAAGTTCACTGACAGACTTTAAAAACTCACATATTTGGGTCCTTTTCTCAGTTACCAATTAACTTTTGCATTTATGGGTTTGCCTCATCCAAAACAGATAACAAACCACCCTTCCTTTCCCCATCCCCTCCAAATCACTGTCAATAGTGTAACATCTGATTACAAGGCTGTAAGTTTCCACAGTTCAGTGTACACAGTGCCTTTGTTTGAAGCCTGGACTGCCGTGGCACAGAAAGGGAATTAATACCTCTTTTCCCATGACAGAGTGGTTGCTTCAGGCTACACTAAACACAGTTGAGTAGTGTAGCTTGCAATGAATAAATAACTTCAGTGCTGCCAGTCCTATAACTTTCCCATATAGAAACACTCCAGAAAAACTGTTGTTTATCTCCTACATACCTCCAGGATGGTATTTGTATCACAGTTGTGCCAGAACATCCCAGTTATACACCAACAGGCCCTGTTGCTCCACAGACATTTTTACAGTTACATGAAGGTAGTTGGATTTAGAGTCTTAATAGATACTAAGAACTGATGCATAAAGGAAGCATGAGGCAGAGAGAAGGACTCTAGGACCCAGAGGTGGTGGGGGCTATAGCTGGTTTGCTGCGCACGGTGTATGACTTTTACATAGGGATCCTTACAGCTGAAGTTTCTGGAGCTCGATATTGTGTGTGCAGCATTCTTGAAAAATCAGGTCTGTTATAATAACAGAGATAAAAATTTAGTCTACATCTCTCTGTTAGTGGGCCTTAAGCTCCAGCATGCCTAAGGCTGCTAATAAAACAAAAATTCTGAGTTCAAGTCACGTGAGTATGTTGGAAAACTTTTCAATGAGATCAGTGGATTCAGATGAAATCAGCTAAAATTACCATGCACAGCTTCTGGACAGAATGATGCCCACCTTGCACCTGTACTTCCATGATGTAGGTGAAAGGGAACAAAATGTGTGCTATGGCTTCCTTTCCTGCCACCTCACCAGCTTTTCCAAGTGGCTTTCAGAGAGGGAATACCGCTGTACCCAGCAGAAACAGGACCACATGCCTGGAGAGACAGCAGCGTGAAGCATAGCCCACCTTCTGTCTGTGCCCACACCTGTAGTGTGCTAATCCAGAGCCCACCCAGAAGTCTCTTGATGAAGTCACTTAAACCTCAAACCCTGCCTGTCCCTTTCTGAGCCAAGCATAAAATATCGGCTCCAAAAAGGGCTTGTTCCTCCCATGAACGCGAGCGAACAGCTTGAGCAAACAGGTCCATCTGGAACTGAGAACGCTGAAACATTGTTTTTGTACTTTCTTGATCTCCAGAGTATCTGGGACTTCTGATGCACCAAGAAATAAACTCAGTGTTTTAGGCAGCCTTTTAACCCACTGGCTAGATGGGGCGGGGACAGGAAAAGGGGCTCAAAATGGAAGCTGCCTAATGACAAAATCTGTGAGCTCTGACCTTCTGTCCGAAGATGAAAGCTGAGTTGGATGATTTTTCTATAGATGTCATTACGGCAGCTTTTAAGGCTACTCTGCTTGAACTCTTGGTTGCACTTCAGTACTGTAAACAACTGCCAGAGGGAGAGTTAAGTGAGTGGAAGTCCAAAAAAGTAAGAAGTGTTTTCAGCAGTGGAGAATATTGATCGTAGTGAGAAACCGTTTATGCCCTGAAGGGCCATCAGCTGTCACTATTCCCCTGGCTCCAGAGCCATATTTAGATGTCTAATATGAGTTAATTAACATATTCATTAAGAGGTGGGTGGAGCTGTGTCAGTCTCAACAGATAGGGAACACTGACATCAAAATAGGCTAATTAACATAATTTGAACCTGTCTAAACTCACAATTGATAGCAAATACAGAAACTGCAGCATCATAGCAGACAACTGGCATAAAATCTATTCCATTTGAAGCGCTTCCAATGAGTGACCAGAAACAACCAAGTAATATTACCTGACATGGTCAGTTAATGAATAACTGGCACATAGGAACAGCAGATGATCGATGAAAGGCTTATTCCATTTTGAACTCACAGACCCCTGAAACAGTTTAAATCTTATCTAAGGCAGTTCTGGATGATCTTTATATCCTCAGAAGCATCTGTGGTAGCTCATGGCAATGCTTTCCACAGGCTTAATACGTATTATGTAACAGTGCATCACTTGAATTAACTTCAGGTTTTCTGCATTCAATCTTTTCCTCGTGAGATTAGAAAAAGAAATAATAGTTCCAATTCACAATTTCATACCCTTTGTTAATTCATCAGCAACAAGCTGAAGTTCAGTTGTAGACATGGCCTAAATTCAGAGAGATTCCAAGCCCTCAGCTCAGAGACAGATCCACCTCTTTTGTGCTGCTGAGCTCCCAATTGAGTGATAATGCCTGAGAACAGCAGGTCTTACTAGATCATTTTAGTACAACAGATACTGCATGATTTGATCTTGGAAGTCCAGTGTAAGGATGAGCACCTCAAAATTTTTTTAAAAAATTAAAATTTAAAGAATTTTGTCGAAAACCAGCAATTAAAAAAGCTGCTAGCATTGGATATTGTGAAGGAGGAGTGCAAAGGAAAAGAGAGAGAAAATGGGTCTAAAGTGAGATCCTAGCAAATGGGAATGAAATCTCACTTGCTGGCATGCACTTCAGTAAACAGGTTGCATACTACACTCTGCTTCCCCACCACACTCCAATTCAAACACAGCTCACATACGGAGTGCGAATGTTCTTGTTCAAATCCCATAAGGTTTTTATTTCCTTTGCTTATTGACAAAACAGTAAAAACACTATGTTGAACAATTTTGCTACAAGAAAACAGCAGTTTGTCAGAACGACCGAATAAGGCATCCCTCAATGGAAAAAACCACAATGTTATTAGGCTGTGGAACGTAACAGAGGATTTCATTGTATGGATACTGAGAGATTTCATTATATTCTCTTTAAAAGGTAGCATTTATACAAGTTATACTGTATTACAGGCATACGAAAATTACTTGAAAAGGAAGCAGAGAATGATGTTGAGAGGTTAAGTGGGGTATTCCCCTTTATCTCCTCAGACAATACAAAGCAAGCTGATACTCAAAGAAACTGAAAGGCAGTGAATTTACCAACAACAAAAGGAATTTTTTTATTCAGTGCATGATAAATAAGCTAGGAAATCTGCAGTCTTGAGACATTATTAAAGCCAAGAGCTTATCAAGATTGAAAATGAGATTTTTGTATATGCACACAATAGGGAAATGGCAGTAGCTCAGAGAGGTAGGTTCTTTTGAAAATTTCTGACAAGACCTAGAAGCTAAAGTTCCACCTTCAAAACTAATTTAAGCACAAAGCAATTACACCCGCATGAATGAACGCTGCTTTTGTAATTGTCTTCATCATTCAAGGCTGCACTGGTGCTAAGAGCCTCTTAACTCAAACTCACCCTACTCTTGTCTGGCCTCCCGAAGTGGCAAACCAGGCTTGCCTTTGTCTGCTCCTGGTTTCCTGTGAAGACATCATTTGTGGTGACTACACCTGTTGCAACCTCAGGGGGCATGATTGACATGGTTATTCACTGGTAAATTCTTCTCCAAGATACAAGTTCTAGACTCCTAGAAAAAAAAAACCTGTGGTTGAAGACAGAACCTGGCCTCCCACGTGCACTGGCAGGCGGCTCTGCATGCATGAAAGGCTTTAAAGGCCATTCTGGATTCCTGCTTTCATTTTTAAACTACTTTGACAGAGAAGGGCAAAATATTACCATGCATAAACTTACCACAAAGTGAGATGAAACATGAATTAGGTACAAAATTCAGCAAGTAACAAATTCAGCCAATGAGTGTAGCTTGGATTGTTGCAAAGTATATGCAAATGTATGCTGAGCTCATCAGGCAGTTTCATCTAGCGATGGGTATCCTATTTCAGTAAACTATTCACAAAACTGTTACTTTTGCTTATCCCATTTATAAAATACCCAAGCACTTAGGACAATTCATTTCTCTGCCTAAGGACAGGAGATTCCTTATTTGGGAGCATCCCTTTGCCACTAACCTCCCGTCTGTTGCCACTGTGCTGGGTACCCTCAAACTCTCCTCTTTACTCTGTGCAAATACACATTCACTAGCAGAGGAGAGCCCTAACCATCAGCTTGCTTTAGTCTCTCACCAGTTCAATTTTCTGCCTCTGTTCTAAGTAGCAGAATCCAAAGCTCCAGTGAAGCCTCTTGTTTTAGCTACTTGTAAACATTTAACTGCTTCTTCAGCTAAAGGGCACACAGCGAATGACAGCTTAGCCAGTGGCCAGAGGATGTGTTTAAGGTTCTGTTCTTGCTCCACTAAAGGTTGTTTAGGTTAATTTGAGAAAGGTAACAAATGTACCAATTCATCTAGCAATGCCTAATAGCATGGTAGAATTGGTAAAATCTAAGAATTCAAAGCCTTTTACAGAATGGAGGAAAATCTGAAATTCAGTCTGTGATGAGATCCTGACTTGGACAAAGCTTTGATGTGCCTGTGTTTTCTCCTGCAGCAAGATCCCTAACAAAGCCAAAACAAATTTCAACTAAAAAAAAACCAACCAACCAAACAAACAAACGAACAAAAAAAAAGGTGTATTTTTTGCGATTACAAACTACAGAAGTTTTTTAAACAGAGAAAACTCACAGCAACTTTTTTATCTCCCTCTAGCCAGTCCACTGTGCACATACAGGCAGGTCCTTGGTTATACTTAATGCTGGGACTTGCACTTTTCCAGGCCTAGGATTTCATAATGGGAGCTCAGAGTGCAGTATCCCTAGGGAATACTGTTAAGTTCACTAATTGCCTGAATCCGTATCATGTAGTTAGGGTCAAACAAAACATACTCATCTATTGTTGTTGCAGGAATGGATGTGTGTTCCCTTGCAACTGGTCATAAAAGAACTTGTTTTCCTATTAGAGCCTCCTATTGAGGAATAGGAAGTGGTTTCTTGCTATAACCGCTGATTCCCTCTGAAACATCAACTGGGTCAAAAGGGAAGTGTTTAAGGATAAGTAATAAGCAAGCCTCTCTCCCTCATCTTTTTTTGAATAACTGTACCACAATTTTCATCTAAGGAGAGGAAATTACCTTTATTCCTCCGTACTCATTACAGTAAGTTCATGACCACACATGAAGTGTATCTTTTATACAGTTTACATACAGTTTACAGAGATAAAAAGAAAACTTGTCTTCACAAAAAGGCAGAAATAGCAATAAGGCAACAGAGAAGCTCCTCTAAGAGCATTAGTTTGGGGTCACCTTCTTACCACTAAAAAGGGAGTTGTCACTGAACTTACAGAAAGAATTAGTCCTCACAGCTAATGTGCTGTCAGTTTCTAACTGAGCACCATGAACACTAACTTTCTATGTAGACAACCCAAATGCAAAGAAAATTCTCTGATCATCTCTTGAACAGCTAGAAAAATGGAGTTTATTTACCCAACTATGAAGGCACTGGCTCTGCTAAATTCAAGCTGAGACCTATCTCTTTGTGCTGAGAGGGCTAGGGGCCTTCTCTCTGTGTAAGTGACTCTAGAAAACAGATTAACGCTACTTATTCGTATCCTAGTGCTTTTAATGAGTTTGATCAACTGATGTTTATGCATTGCTTTGAGGATGTAAATATTCTTATGAAAGTTTATATCCATACCTGTTGGCAGACTATTTTCAGCACTGAGATCCGTTCAAAATAGCTATATGACATTCAATGCAACAAGGCTAGAGAAAAGTCAATGTGATTATCTGCTGAGTGTACACATAAGGACAGTGAGTGGTTTAGACATAGGTGTTTATGATACAGATCCTGTTTGCTGCTAGGAATTATAACAATGTTTTGGCAAAATATGGAGATTTGCCAAAAAGGATAGCAGCAATATGTATTGTTTGGCGTTTTTATAATTTGCCTCCCACCCCCAAAACATGCTTGCCTTGACTGAATAACCTCTAATCTGCATTTATATTGTTGTATCTTTATCTATTATGCATTACATGCACATGAAGCCAAGTCTCTGATCACACAGAGATGCTATTTAGAGTACACAAAACTTCCCTGGAGGGTTTCCATTTAGAGAAAGCAGCAGATTATCATAAGTCTCATGCAATGGTAAAAATACAAAAGGCTCAGCTATTTCCACTGCAGAGTATCAATGTCATTCATGTGTCCCTATTTCAATATATTCACGTACAGCTGCAATCCTCCATGAAGAACTGGGAACAGGTTTCCAAGAACATCAGGTAGGAAATAGCTTTTGTTCTCTCTCCTGCTGTTGTCCAATTTATACTTCAGGAAAGAACTTCAGACCAAAATTTATCATAGTCTGTTATTCAACTCACCTGCAATACTACAATTAGTGACTTCAGAAGGTTACATGCTGCCTTTCATTTTCAGCATGCTTGGTCTGCACAGAGGGATAAAAAAGGGGCAATGTAATCAAACAGTACCGTAATAATTGTACAGAGCAAAACAAAGGGGAGAAACACTATTAAAGGAAAAAAAGGTAAAAACCCATTTTTTTTTCATGTAAACTCATGCTGCTTACCAATCTTCCTCACAACAGAACAGCAAATCATAACTAAACACAGGTAACAGAGTCATGCTGAAGCACTTGGGTTTTGGCAAGGGATGGGCAGCAGAAGGGAAATGTGTGTGGGTGAGTTTCTGAACACTGCTAAGTCTTATCCTTTGACACTTAATGTTGGGTCATTTGTGGGAACACACTTGGACACTGGGTTCTCCCTACAGACTAAATGGGAATCACTCCAAGGGGAGCTTCTTCCAGTAAGGATAACACTTAGATTAAGTACATCTGTATATAGCCAGCTGGAGGCCCAACTCTTGAGACTGCAGGGTTGAAATTCATTCCTCTGGGACTCCATTAGTACCCCTGGCATGACACCAAAGATATTTCTTATGGAAAAAAAAAAAAAAAAAAAAAAAGAGTTAACTAGTTTGCCTTAATAGCCTTAAAAGATATACCACACTAGCCTTCTCGTGCTGCTTGCATTTCTTCAAGGAGGTTACACCCACTTAGACATGAAGTGTCAAACTGATCCTCTCCTATAACAGATGCATTAGATGATGAGTAAATAAGCATATTTTATTGACCTCTTTGCTCAGACTCTTACCAAAAGAGGTTACCAGGTATGCCTCATTCAGGTGCTGACATTAAAGCAAGTTTGTTAGTCCAACTAGGCAGGGATAGAATCTCTGCCTCACAGTAATTTCCAAGTTGTGACCATCTTTTCTAGCAGTTCCACTGGAGGTCAAAGGCTGATGACACCAGACTAGGAGTGTTCAGATAGCACAAAACTGGCCCAATATACATTTGCAGATAGGATGAGCTAAAGTAAACAAACGAACGGTCTTCTCACCCCTCTAGTTGATTCCTTCCCAGTTAAAGCAAAGCACTTACGTCCACTTTGGAGGACCAAAGTGTTCAGTTAAAGGTCCTGTGCCCATATATTTATAAAAGAGCAGGTGGCTTATGGTTTTTTCTCAACACTGGCAAAGGGAGGGAGCAACTAGAAGCCTTACTTCTCCCAGCCCTGTTGAAATATCTTGTATGTCACTGAGCTAATGGGTATAAATAAGCAAGTAAGAGGAGAGAGATCTGTGCAAAAGGAGTTTTTCACTTCTGCTGCATCATCAGCCTTGTCCCAACAAGGTCCAAGTCCCCTCAGTCAGAAGAGTACATTTTGTCATCTCAGTTGTGTGGACAGTGCAGCCATAATAATTGGTCTGTACGTGAACATGTGCCAAAGGATAGGGGTATGTTCTTACATATAGACAAATAAGAAAGGGAAAAAAAGGTATTTTTGGAGGTGACGGAGCAGTGCTGAGTGTTGCAATCGTATATCCTATGACTGGCCATCAGCAACAGAAAATTACATTTATTGTAATGTAGAGTGACAATGGCTCCTAGTGCTTTGCAAACAAAAAAAAGGCTTGTGGCTCTCTTCAGCATAATGGCCATGGTTCACCTTCTGAAATAAAACAGGGACTCCTTCTTTCCCTCAAGGCCCAACATTTAATTGATGCTTAACTTCTGGCTGCCAGGTACTCCTTAAAATATCATCCAGATAAAAGTCCGCTTGCCTTTGCTTCTCCCCAGTCACCCTACCTTCTACCAGGAGGAAAGGACACCTTAGGACTCTCGCTAGGGCTGCAATCCTGTGGTATGCTGGAAAGGCAGTCTGTTGCTCACACATTTCATGGCTTCTCCATGGCCTGGAAGGAAAGGCAGAGCAGGATGCTCTGACCCATGACGAGTATCCCCTCCACTTGGTCTTTGCCTCTATTCCAATTGACTGGAAGGATATCTGGGTCTTGGATCCTTATCCCTGACTGCACAGACTCACAGGTGATGAGAAGCTTGTTGTTTGCAGCCCTGCCAAAGGAGGTATACAGCTGGAGGAAACACTGACATGCCTTTTGAAATGGCCCGGTGCAGGTTAGGTTCTGAGACTTTCTTTAATGTGCACAGCTTTTGATATTTTTAGATGTTTAAACTAGCATCATACAGCAGCTGGCATGAACCCAGCCTCTTCTAGTTTTGCTGGTATCTGCTCATATTTCTGCTAAGAGACTCTCCCAGTAGCAGAGCCACAAAGCAGGACACAGCCATCAGGCATACATGAAGACCTTAATCCCCACTAGGCCCTGGCTGCATCTCTGTGCTGATACCTTGCACACTATCACGTCTTTCTACGTCACCTTGGTGGTGTGGCTTGGAGATGCTGGGCCTGATCAGATACTTTTGGAGGTATTTTTTTAATGGGGAAGTAGAACCTTGATGTAAGGTGGAAGGTGTGTTGGTACAGCAGCACCAGAAAAGTGTACTTTGGAGGGGCTCCTTTCCATCTCCAAAGACTTTCTAGACTATCATAGGCACTGGTACGAGGAGGTAGCAAAAGTGAGAGGCTGCCAATAACCTGTCTCTGTGCTGAAGAACAAGTGGCAGGACAGTTTATCATAAAACCTGCAAACAATTTTTCCATTTTTCTCTCCCCATTTTCCTTCATTCTCATCCTCTTCGCACCCCTTTGAAAAGGAGCGTTTCCCAACATTTCAGACATACAAATCACAAAAGACTACTCATGAATCACGTGATTCCTATTAATTCCTGGAAACTAGGTATAGTTGGGAAGTAAACCCTGACGTTTGGACTTCAGATGTCATATCTTGAACATATCGAATATTTTTCTCTTGTTTAAAAATCCAAGAGACAGAACAAATGTTAGAGATCCAATTCCCTGCTGCACAGCTGTATAAAAGGGGGATAATATGTTACTGGCTTAGAACAGTCAGTATGAAATGGTGGAAAAGGAAACACCTGGTACCTAATGAGATGTTACAAGCTTCTATTTGCAATGAAAGTACACAAATGTAAGAGGAAAAGGGACTCATGCAGCCTAAAGCCAGGAAAATCCAACGAGTGAGGATTGATCTTTGGGCCTTCAACATCAATAGGACTATTCATGCACTTAAATATTACATGTGTATTTTAGCACCTGGCTGAATTAAAGCCTCAGATAGCAAATCAGGATATGGCTGCTTGTTTTCAGCCTGCAGAAAAGCCAACCCTTTTTGAGAACTGCACTGATTACCCTAGTTTATAATCTCCTTAATATCACAAGTTCCACAAAGATACATTTTGTTCCCTAGAGCTCCTCAGAAATCAGCTAAACATATGGACTGCTTGCTTACACCTACTACAGAAGGCTGAGTATTGAGGATTTATATATTTTAGTCTATGTGGTGTAAATATGTATAAATTTATATTGTGTTAATTTATGGCATACACTACAGAAGGTTTTGCGTGAGCTACATTGCATTCCTTCCCACGTTTCTACTGAAATATTCATCTTCGGGTCTTTTTCTCCATGTTTTCCTGAGTCTCGCCACAGATGTTTGGGCAGCTTGTGTTAGAAGGGAGTGTGCCTTGGAAGTACATTTAGGAATTTAGGTGATGAGAATACCAAACTCAGGAGTGTGGCTACAGCCTGATGAGGTTAACAGGCCTGGTGAACACTCACCAGTGTCTTGGACCTGCCTTCTGATACCCAGGCAAGCATTGCAACACAGCTTGTCAATTAGCACCACCGAGGCAGACACCCAGTGCACAGAGAACTGCTGTCTCCAGGACTGCCAAACAAGTGCCTGACAAACATTGCGTTCACACACAAAACACGGATACATAAAGCTGCCGTGCCAAAGGAAGGACTGATCCGTGCAAGAACAGGCACCTGTGTATCAACAAACCGCACTCAGCAGCAGCAGCAGCAGTTCCTCCCATCTGCCTGCACGCAGCTCTCCAGAATGAAAATGCATTCATGTGTCCCAATCACTCTGAAATCATAGGATTCTTGCTGTTGGGTCAACAAGAGCAAGGTCAAGCCATTGGGCCGAAACACAGCCCTTATCTACCCCTGAGCCCTTATCACAATTCTATCAACACAGTCTTTGTGTACAAGGACTGGCAGTAACCCAGAAGTCCCAGTGCCAAAATGTGGCACCATTAAAAGCCTGCTGTCTGTCCTAATATCCAGCAAGAGATATGAATTCATACAGAAAACTTAATTAAAGCATGACCTAATCAACAAAAGTGGGGCCCAACCCACTGTTTATTTGCTTAACATTCCAGTTGTGCATCAACACGTTGCATTTCACTTACTTACTGGAATATGAAAATGCACAACTACATAAATAGTACCAGAGGGAGTTACCTGAATAAATAAATCATACACAGCCAAATAAATCTTTCAGCTCTTACAGCGTCCCAAATGCAACACTTACTACTAACTGACAGCGAGGAATGAGTAAGAGGATGTGTCTGCAAACATTTTCTCAGACACAGTTGTGAACTACTTTGAATTTTGACCCTGTTCCCCATTCACTGTCCAAAGCATTTCTATGTTCTGTGTTTATGGCAACCTACTGCAAGATATGAGTCCAAAGTCCAATGCTGCTTCAGATTCTCTGGCTAATTCTGGGGAATTTACTTTCTCCTTCGAGGTCCTCTGGGAAAAACACCGTTACAGACATTTTTCTCCAGTCCTCTTTGCTTTTCTCATCTATCTAGGATCATGACAGGTTTTAGAAGGTATTCTGATTGCTAAAGCTGCAACCAGTGCTCTTGCCAATCCCATCAGCCACCTTATTTTTGCCCTTGAGAACAACAGCAAGTATAACATATCCCCAAGTGTCTGCAGATCCTCACCACATCTGGCCCTCTGCTCCAGGATAGTGAGTGCCCACCAACATGTACATCACCTAATACAAGGCTGCTGGTATTTCACAGGGCGATGGCAGAAGGATAAAAGATACAGTAGTAAAGATTTCAGTAGAGTTTAATTTAATTTTTCAGGATAGCTTTTCCATTACTACTACTACAGCTACACCGCACAATAGCAGATGCACCAAAAATGCTGAAAAAGCATTTTTGCACAGAGTGGGTGAATAATTCTAATTTAGCAGGCAAAATTAACAGCAATTCAATGAGGGTACAGATTACATTACCCTGTTATGTTGTTGTACGAAGGTTTAAAGAGACCATACATTTTGCTGCTTTTATTTTATAAATAGGCCAGCTAAAACCTCACATGTAAAATAATCCACAACAAAAACCACAACCCTCAAACTACTGCCACACTTCTACCTCACCCTTGTTTGCCCAACTCTTTCCCAGTCTATTACCCTGGCCCTTCTTGTCTCTCATGCTGGAAGCATCTCACAGTGGAGTATAAAGCTGCTGAATTCAGGGAAAAGTCACCAGGGCTTATCATGGAAATAAGTGCTCCCTGGTCCCACTACATCATCCTGCCTAACTGACTTTAACTCTCTCCAA
Organism: Nicator chloris; assembly: GCA_013400495.1. Taxonomy (NCBI): domain Eukaryota; kingdom Metazoa; phylum Chordata; class Aves; order Passeriformes; family Pycnonotidae; genus Nicator; species Nicator chloris. The sequence continues at coordinate 49,634 of WAAE01017308.1, forward strand.
CACCAAAGAGCTACACAGCACAGGGAAGATGCTGTTTGGCCCTCTTTTCCTAGAGCAACAGAGCTACATTCTAAGCTAGGGTCCTGAAACAGTCCTCAGAGACGAAATAGAGAGTAATACAGCGTGGAGTTCTCATGTGGCTGATTTTCTGATTCTTCTACTTTCCTCCCCCTTTCTTCATTCTCCTAGGATTTAAATACTGACTGAAAGATTAAAAACAACAGAAGTTAATCATCGTCCTATCATGCATTAGAACAAACAGAACACACTCAATGAGTGTTGATGGCTTGAATACTCAGTAGGCTGAAATATATTCAGAGAGCGTTTCAGTGAATTTAGGTAAATGGGAAAAATTGTTAAGGACAAGAACCCAAAACAATAAAATTCAAAAAAGCAAAATCTGATCTTGGATAATTAACAGCAGAAACAGGGCTAAATTGAAATAAATTATTCAGTGTAAGTACTTCAGACAGCTCTTAAGAATAACACATGGATTCATGGCACTCTTTAGGGGACTTTGTGCCTATAAACTAATTAATAGATCTGACTTCTCCATATGTAGTTTTTCCATCTGTAACAGATAAAGTATGGATAGGTTTCTTCATGTAACAGGAAAAATTAAAACTAAAGTTATTTTTGTAAGTTGTAGAATATTCTCTAACTTATTCATAACGCAAATGTGTGAAATACCATGACAGAATGGAAATTGATTTTGTAAAATGTGAGAGTGAACGACCGCGCTCTGAAACATGTGGTGCAAAGTCAGAGACAGGGCGCTCGGCTTCCTTCCCCTCCAACCACCGCCCGGGCGTGTCGCAACCCAAACGGCGGAGAGAAGGCAGGGGGGCACCTAATAACCCGCTCCTTGCTACAGCCAGTGAGCAAGACAGCCACATTAGAAGCATTTTCATTACAAAGCTGAAAGGCCCCAAGTTTTTGCCATCCCAATGCATTGTGCAGTGAGGTTTTGCTTAAGACTCTGCAAGCCCTTGGACCTTTTGGTTTAATCAACACAGGAGCTGCTCCGGTTACTCCCTGGAGCAGCTACCATGCTGCACATGTAGGAAAACGCTGTACAGCTTACCAGGGCAAGCAGAGCTGGCATGCAGGAGCTTGTCCAGCCTTTTCAACTGGTTAGAAATCTGTCTGCAGCCATTCCATACAGCCCAGGATGTGAACACTGCTAGAACTTGGCTGAGAAATAGCTCACTTCTGTTTTTGCAGATACTTCGCATTTCACAGAATTAACCTTGACACTTGGATTTCAGAGGCAGCTTTCAAAGTTTTAGCCAAACTAATGTACATCTGTCAGGGTCATCCACGTACATTAACTGAATCCCACCTGTGAGGACAGACAGTCTCTCCAATGCCTTCTGCTCCCTGCCTGGAGGGCTGGCCAGTGTGGGAAGTTGCCATTCACACATGTATTATCATGCCTATTTATTTGTAAAGGCTACTTAAAATGGAATGTATTAGCAGAAAGTGTCACAGTCTTACATTTCAATGTTTCAAAAGCAAGAATTATTGTACAGCCTAGTCACCATCAACATTCATAAAATCCCCAAACCTATTCAGAGGTTCAGAAATGTGGGCAACCGTTTTATCTAACATCTTTTCTCCCAACATGTCTCATGATTCCCATCAACAGGTTGTCCAACAGTGGTGCCATGCCCAGCCACTATCTGTGCCAAGAATTAACACCTCTTAGTCACCTCCCCTCTTCTTACCACACATCCATCTCCAGCCCGTACCTCATCAACCAGCAGCCCAAATAACTTCGTACAATTGTTAGAAACAGCCTCTTATCCAGCCTAATTCCCACAGCTCGATGCCCAGCCATGATCCTGCCCTAGTCTCTAGATGCAACATTTGCTTGAGTGTGTTGACATCAGATCTCATTATGGACTTTAAGGAGAGCATTAAGAAGAGTTTCCTCCATTTTGTCTTCTCTTGATTAATCCAGACAACAAGCCCTGACATCTACCTTTAATTATCATGAATAATAGCAAACTTTTGGAGAAAATCTGAAGTTTTGTCCAATCTGAAGTTAGGCTGAAACCCAAACTAAATAGTCCTTAACATTTTTGGAGGCTGTACTCAGATGCGGGGGTTTGGTTTCACTTCCCCTGTAAACTGATTCTGCACCCAAGAGTGCTAAGATATGTTTTTCTTTTTATTCTAGCATTTTTTCCTCAGATTTCACTCCTTACAGAGCACTCTCTGCAGAATTGTCTTGTTGTCTCATTTGAGTCAGTCAGAAATACAAAAAAAACAACCATACACATCTACTTATTTCTCCTTTTTGTGTTGGAGTTTGATGTGGCCTGTTGTTTAGGTTTTGGGGTTTTTTTGCAAACCAATGTGTCTTTTTAACAGCTGGCATTCATATGATCCTGCCCTTTCTTTGTAGTTATGTGCATCTTCGCTTTATAATTTTTAACATGCTTTTCCCTTTAGCAGGCTAAGAAAAGAGTCTTACACGCAAGAGATCCAAATTTGTGCTAGAAAAAGAAGACTACGAGACCATTTCAAAAGGAAAAGCAGACAAGGTAGCAAAAGAGCCTATTGTCTTTACCATCAGTCCCCAACCATTCAACAGGGTGCTCCATATGCAGAATTGGCATAGTCTTTATACAGTCTAACTATATATCCCAAGAATAAATTCATTTGGCAATTAATAAATCCTTCCATTGTATCGTTTACCTTTCCACTTAAGGAAACAAAAGTTTCCTTGGCAGTCTCTCTGATCTGTATTCAGTACACCAGTTACAGAATAAGACTGAACGAAGCTGGTTGTGTGCGACCGCTCCTCCGGGTGCCGGCACTCCCATGGCTGAGGTGAGGGCAAGTGGGGGCAAACAGGGATCCCGTCTTCTCAACACTCATCCTGTGTAGCCTGCTCTTATCATGGAGCCACTGTGCATCAGGGCGAAAGCTGCTCAACAAAACCACCAGCTTCTCCCAGCACCATGGGGATATCTCATCTCTGCTTACAGCTGTGCAGTTAGTAAACACCTGCTTTGATATCACACACTTTGTTGTTTGTAAATGTGCAGCCAGTTTGCTTGGAATACACATGAACCCAGCCCAAGATCCTGTTTCCAGCCTTAGCCTCTACTCACTGGCCATGCTAGGGGGGAAAAAAAGGGAAAATTAAAAGAAAACCTGTTCTCCCAGGGGACTGGGCTTGTTTCCTATACAATAGTTTCACAGAGGTGAATCTTTCACCAGCCTGGTTGGCTGACACAAATTGTACTGGGAACAACAGGAGGCTTGTCAGACTGTTCTAGCATATAAATGAATGGAACGGGCGCGTAGCAATAAACTCACCTAAAGATAAAATTATGATCTTCAGTCATTGAGAAAGATGATAACTTAACCACAGGATGTATAGCAATTAGCTTCCTCAGCAGCCTACAGAAGCAATATATACAAATTACAAGATAATCTCTGGCAATTTGAAACCATTTAGGACCTTTAGCATCATATACTTGGATCAATTTAAATCTTAAAGTTGCTATCATCTTTCCTTCTTACTCAGAGATAAATATCTCCTCATTTTCTAGTGAAACACAGTAGATGTTGTTTTTTTGTGGCCCTACTGTGTTCATTTCTTTCTTCAAGTTAGCTGGTTGAACTGTTACGAGCTCCTCAGGACTGGTTGCAAAGCACAAGGAGCGCTGGGTGCGGCAACACCTGTGTTGGATTGCCCCCAGTGGCAAGGAACTGTAAAAGGCTTTGGCAAAGACAGAAATGAAAATTTCTGATTGAGAAATAGGTCTGCTGGTGGGTGGAAAACAAACAAATAAATAAATAAATAACTCTCTGCATGTGGAAATATTTATCCTTTCATCCATTTCTAGGAAACTGGAATGGGAGGAGCATGCCTCCTACTCCTAAAGACATCTGCACTGTGGGGATACAGGGAAACTACTGCAGCACAAGCAAGGTTTTGGCAAATTAAAGCTTGTCAGAATCACACTGAGCTACCCGTGGGTCTGGGTCTACTTATACATTCATTATACAGTTCTGTGCTTCCTTCTGCTATTCCCCTCTGACCAGACAATACTTAAAAACTAGCACAAGAACTTGATCCTCAGCGCTCTACAAAGTAGCCAAAGTATTTCTCTCTATGGTCCTCTTCTTCCTCCTGCCTTGTTTTTGACTTAGCATCTGGCAAAACTGGAAAAACCCTGGGACAGAAAAATTCCCTTAACTGTGAGTAAGCCCTCAGTATTATGTCTTTCTTTATAAAATGGCCTGTCTGATTAATGTCTGTTTGCATGGAAAATTCTCTGCTCTCCTTTGCCCTCTCCTGCAACTACCTTGTATTTTAGTGTCTCTTTGGCAAGGGAGAAAAGCTGGATGCTGGGTTAAATCATGGCCCCTTTCTGAGATCTGTGGGACTTTTGGTGTTCATTTCCATGGCACCAGATTTTCACCCTTATTCTTGACAACTACAGCCTCCAACAGTGGGCTACCACACCACTTAAAGTCTCTGGAGCAAATGACCCGGCCCAAGGTTGCTATTTAAAATACCAGCCATTTTGCAAAAGCCTGTTTAATTCATTAGGCTTTCTCCAGTCCACTCAGCCTTGTGCAGATGGATCCAGTAAAGCTGTGTTCTTTCACGCTCTCTTGCCTTTTAAGTGACAGAGACTTTGCAGACTGAGAACTCCCCCCAAACAAGTCTAAAAAGTCTTTAAACATTAAAAATCCTTCCCAACTGAAATCTGAGGCTGATAATTGCATATATCATGATTTTAGAGGGACTGAATCTCTGCCATAGAAAAACGTCTATTTAAAATCTAGGCCAGGAGAATATCACTTTTTTAGAAATCAGCCTTACTTAAGTTTATGGCAACCAGTAACAGACCTGCAAACATTTATGTACTTGGCAATTACAGGCAGCTGTCTGGACAGTCAGCCAATGGAATTAAACATTTGAGAGATTGTGATTCTATGATATAATCTGATTATGAAGCTAATTATACCTCTTGCTGTTGTTGACAATGCATGATTATAGAGACAAAAATCTTGGTTCTGCTAGTCAAATTCCACGGAGAGGTATAGACAGGGAGAAGGAAAGGAAACAAAACAAAAGGAATTGAAACAACTTTCTCCTCATTTAAGAAATGACTACCTGAGTCCAGAAAAAAAAAAAAAAAGAAAAAAAAAAAAAAAAAAAAAAAAAAAAAAAAAAAAAAAAAAAAAAAAAAAAAAAAAAAAAAAAAAGAAAATCACATCCAACAAGAACACGGAAGTTCCCCATAACTGCTAAAGGAGATGATACAAGGATAAAAAGGTATACAAGGCTATTTGCAATTACCTGTGAATAATCATGTAAAGTTGAAACTTCCAGAAAACTAGCATGGAAAAAAAATTATGAAATAAAATCTTGAACATAACACACAGTTCCAGCTTTGCAAGTAAGGCGATACATTCCAGTACACCATGCAGATGCCAAGGGTTCTCTCAGACAAAAGCACATCTCTTTTGAGAATCAGAAGTCCTTTTTAGAAGCAACAACTGAATTCACTATCCCTTGTGATCTGCAGTCTCCTAGTTCCACATGTGCAGCAGATAAAACAAAGCAAATTATAAGCCTTCCATATTTTCCATGGTGTTGCTTAGTTTGTATGCTCAACCCTTCATTGCTGATTTTAAACTTCGTTGGAATTAAGATTACTTTCTCAAATTATTACACTATAAAATCATGCATGCCCTGAAACCTATGGCTTATTTTAGTAATGAAATTTTAAAAACAGACACACAAAAACCCCACTATCAAACATATTTCTAAAGCAGGAATTGATTTTTTTTTCTGACTACAATAAACCCTAAAGTCTAAGGAGTCTGTTTCTTGCAAAACTGAAATTTTAAACAAGTCTAAATTTTTTCAAGATCATAAGTTACTGCACTCATGGAAAAATTTCAGTGATCTTACTAAAAATGAAAATTAGATTACTTCTGTTTGTAGAGAAAATTGAGAGCCAGAAGTAATGAACAGCAAAGCAAGTAACTTTTTAACACATATGCACACACAAAATCCTGAAAAATTTATTAGAACAAGGAAAAGCTCATGATTTTAGAGCTTTTGTTCAGCAAACCACTACAAAATGAAGAACAAAGAAGTAGCTACAGAGAGATTTTTTCACGGTATCAGAATTAATATTCTATGCTGGCCCCAAAGACCCTGCAAGTCATGGTGCAAAGTTTACCTGGCTGCCCTGACTCACACATCTTTATGGCAAAAGATAAGGATAGTGATATGGCTTGCTCCTACTGGTACTTTAGTATGCCATGTTTTATTCATTCTTGGTTTATCTAAAAGTGACCTGGACACTCAGCTTGACCTATATGCCCCATAAACGAGAAAGGCACTTAATTTTGTCTTGGTATAATTATCCTTATCACCAATAATTTCTTCTAGCCCACGGCAGATGGACAGTAGAGGTAGGAAGGAGACCAGATTACTCTGTTCCCAATAACGCTACTTCCTCAGTTTTTTTATATTGATACTGCTGCTAACATTTTCCTTCCAAAGCCACAGGAGAAGCTAGTAGCTGCAAAGAATAAAATGAAAACAGCACTTAGAAATGGTATCCTTCCCTTCTGATCAGAAACCAGTCAGTCCATATAAATTCTACTTGTGTCTTCGAATATAAAACGTGACTGTACTCGGTCTCCAGAACGCATAATTTGGAGTTCACAAAGCAAAAGGGAAAAAATGGTATGTTAATGTTCCCACCTCTAACAAGCTCTGTCAGTGTTTTAAATCTGGAAACTGCTATTCTTTTAAGTACGGCTCATAGTTTTGGAAGCAATACAGGTAGACTGTACTTAAACTAAACGGTGTATGATTCATATTCTGTTCCCTCAGAAATTCAATGTAAATGTTAAAAACTTCAGGGAAAACAGGACAGAAATATGCTCAAGTATGCTTATGATGATCAGGTTTTAGAAATGAAAAGTTGCATGTACACCTGAGCCACTTTCACACTGGGCAAGACAACAAAGCCTGACTGGTAGTGCTGGCAGCTAACTTCTAATAAGCACTTAAAGAATGATAGAAGATAAATCAATATTTTTTTTCTGTGAATAATAATCTTATCCTCTGACCATAGAAATGTGAGCAGCCAACAGCTGGGGACACATACAGCCCTGAAAATGCCATTCCCTTTCATGGTTGTAAACCAAAACAATAAATCATTTCAGTAAGATCATTTTCTGTCTTCTGCTTGTTCCTACAAATAAAGAAAGGCATGGGCCCATTCCATTTTCAAACAAAAACAAAACAAAATTATTTGGGGATTTAACAACAATAATTTCATTTGTATTAAACATGGCACAACATAAACATTTTCCTCAAAGCTGAAGCAAAAACAGCTTACACATATTTTCCATGTGTGGGGGTTTTTTTTCTGTCTGTGAGTTGCTGAGACTGCTTTCATTAAAGCAAATTCAAAAAAACCCACTTCCCATATGAATCAGAGTTTCATATTTAAACTGCAGGATTCCTCATTTAAGAGTTTACTTGTTGATTGAATTAATATGGATGTTTAGCAAAGGTGGACCAACCAGGAAAACAGAGTAAGAGGACAGGGAATACATTAAAAAACAGAAACAAGCAAAAGTGAGACTGAATCAGTATACTGCCAGAGCAAAGAGGTACAACATGAGAATGCATACTTTTTTGTCCCCTTTTTTCTATCAAAAGCAATTTGTGACATGCTTCCATGCCCTATGAAGTAAACACAAGCTTTGAGGCAGGACTGTGAGAACAACCTTGCTTATAGCCACTGTCAGAAAGTGATAAAAGACAAAGTACACGAGTTTCAGCTGTGGTCACTGGTCTTGGCACTGTCAGTGTACATCGTTCAAAAATCTGCATTAGTGAAGCCAAGTGTTTACTTAAAATGTCCTTGCAGTTGATACTGCAGCTTTTTTGTCTGTAAGCTACCCAGATGGTGGGCATCCTCCTGGAAAGATGGTAAGGTAGGTAGGAAACTGGGTGGCAAGGCTGGTGCTGCAAAACAAGCCACTTGTGGCTGGGTCACCAGGATCAAGAGAGTTCCTCATGAGGCGACACTGACAGACCTGTGAGAGCCTCAAAAAACACAGCAGGAGGGTACACAGAGCAGATATGGCACCCAGACCATGGGCTCAGCATGCCTACATATAGAGCTGAAGGGCTGAATGGCAGCTCTAGACTCCATTCCATCCCATCCTAAAGCTATAATGAGCTCCATATGTCAAGACCTCACTTGTAGATGCCCAGTGTTTGGATATCCAGGAGATTAAGTCACTTTTGAAAATGTCTCAGTCAGTATGTTTTAGTAGCCAGTCTTTTTCTTTGCCTTAGGTGTGAGTTTGGGTACAATTGTTACCTCTGAATGTTTCTCCCATTGCAATAGAAATCACTCTACTGACTCAATTTAATAGAATTTGAATTTGCTGCTGTTTTCTGCCAAGAAAGCAGAATCTTTCAGCTTTCTGTGCACAAGAACAGAGATGTTAAAATTAGCCACAAGCAGTATATTGCTCCCTGAATACAAGAGAAAGGTACTGCAATTTGCTGCACAAAGGCAATTAGCTAAAACATGAATCCAAAAGTAACAGATTTAAAGAAAGTGTTCTCTGGTTTGCCTAGACAACTACTGTGCAGACAGACATCACACAAATAGCAAAATGTGCATGTTCAGGTTTTGTTTGAGAACCCCTGTGAGGTCACAGTAGATAGCACTGTTACTTATTCTGCATCTTACAACAGCACTGAGATGCTTTTTAAGCTGTGAGGCAGAGAGCACACAGAAACCCAGGTCACCTTCTATGTTGCTTATTGTTTCTGCTGGTGGAGTAGCCATTTCAGCTGTTTCTGCTTCAGTTAATCCCTGTCCCATTTCTAAGGCCATTGGAGGAGCTGAGTAATTTCCACCAGTGCATCAGTTCTAGCAATCTTTGTTAAAGAATGAGGAGGTAGAGAAGAAAACACCCTCAGAGTTCCTGCTCGGTTGGATTCTGTTCAAACTAACTGTGAGACATAGCTGCAAAACCAGACCTTACAATATCCCGAATAGGTTGTTTCTGCTTCCCATTCCTAGGCCAGCAGAGGAGCCTGAGCTATGACATTCACGTGTCTTACCATGCTGGGGATTGGGGACAGACTGTGAAATTGGAAGTGTGCACTGAGGACACTACATGACTCCTACCTCCATGTGCTGGTTCAACTCGCTAATCTGCAGATAAATGAGCCCAGCTAAAACGAAGAGGCTGGAAAGGTGCTGAGGGCCAGAGCTCACATAAAGACAGCCTGGTGCAGCCAGGATGGGGTGGTGGAAAGCAGCAGAGGGAAGGCTGAGAGTGCAGACTTCCCATCGTGGATAGCACGCTGGAAAGGTTGGCGCCGACAGTAACAAAACTGTAGCACAGGTGTGTGCAAAGTCCTAGGTGTTCTTTTTCTCCCCCTCTCTAACTGATAGCAGCAGATATTTTTAAAATGTAAAGGTCTATAGAACTATGAACAGAAGCAGAAGTTATCAGGATTGGTAAGAGCTTTTTGTCTTCCACACAGACAAATAGCTCCGTGAGCAGCAGGTCCCATGAGTGCCTGCATCTCAGGGGTTCCTTCCACCGTGGGCACTCAGAGGTCTGACAGGCTCTGGCTTCTGGGTCCTCCAGTCTGGAAACCCTTCTTGCTGCCTTCTCCCTGACCACCTGCTTTCAAGAACTTAAGACACTTAAGAAACCCTATGCCACTGTCAAATTTGGTTGAAACATTCTATGAGTTCATAAAAGATTAGTTTCACCATGTGGAAGGAGAGATTAACAACTAATACAGTCTGTCCTAATGCATAATGACTTTTTCATTAGGAAGCAGGTCTAACAAAATGATATAAGCACATTCCTGCTCTATTAACAACCACTTACAGGCCAACTTATGCTTCTGGTTATATAGCTGTAAGCACAGAACCACTCTGATTCACCACTAAACTTCAGTGACAGTGAGGAATAACCTGAAGCACCAAACCAGACTGGCAAATACACACCACCTAAATACTGCAGTTCTCTGACTAGCAGGCAAGAGTGCATGTTTATCAGAAACAATGGGGGCAGCACATATTAAATCTTTGAATGACTCCTCACTTGTGTCTGGCAAATTAAAACATCTGAAACAGCAGGTTAGAATTAGGAGTACGATATGGCATGCTTAATTTTCCCTTTTTAGTAGCACACCAGAAATGTGTAAAATAAAAGCATATTTATACATATCCTAGAAAAAGCTGTACTCTGCTGTCTGAGGCACAGCACTTTCACAGGACATTGCTAATCTAACAAACATCACAAAGTGAACAAAGCAAAATGAATTTCCTTTGTTACTGACTACTGCTACATTATAATAAAAGAATTTTAAATCTGAGTTCATTTTGTTCAGCCATTGCTTTATGCCTACTTTTGTATTCTACTGGATTAAAACAGATTAATTTGAGTTTTCTTCCTAGACACTTTTCATGTCCTGGCTCAGAAACAAGGCTCCATTTAAAAAGAAGAACAAAGTATCAAAATCTTCTATAATCTTCTCCTTCATGCTACAGTTGCTTTAAAAAAATAAAAATCTTAACAAGTTTAATATTTGGACTTATACTAACTGGCACAGTAAATTTCTCAGTAAATGACAACACCTCTTCAGATAGTTGTCTTCAGCCCATTTTTTAACACTTTATACCACTGCATTGCCACAGGCCCCAGATCACTTATTCTAGCTATTTAGCTGAATTCTTTCTTCTACCTCTGCATTGATGGTTCTGACAGGAAAATCTCTGTTACTTCCAATGGAAAACCAAGATGTGACAATGTTGAAAAAAAAGCTTTATGAGCCCTCTCCTGACACAACAGACTGCACCTCCACTTGCCCTGGAAGCCACCCTGCTGGTCAGGCAGTGCTAATGTCTCCTATGAAAGCATACATACCCTCATACAGGCAACTATAACAACTGGAAGCAAAGGCATTCTTATGCTGGGTCACTTTAAAACCTGTGCACTGAATATAAGTGTTCTCCAGTAGATTCAGTGGGATTTCCTGCAGCACATACAGCAGTGCATTTTTACCCACAGTAACAGGCATTTGCATTAGCCTGGTTTCCATGAAGATCAATCTGATTCCTTCCTAATAACAAAACAGTCATCTTGGATGACAGGAATTAGCCAATAAATTAATTAACCATACTGACAGAAATTTTGGGAAATAATATTCTAGGATAGCAACACAAATCAAACTGGAAAAGCAACCCAGAGAAAAGTGAGTGACTCACCCAGAAATGTGTTTTTACAGTATTTAATGGTAGCAAGTGTTATTCTGATACAGGGCAAGGAAAGAAAATTGTAAGAATTACACACTAAGCCTAGCAAACACAACAACCATGTCCTGTCACCATTTCTTAAAGTCATTAGCTCCTTTCCCTGTGAAAAGTAACACTGAAAACTCCCCACACTCTAGCACAGTAATGGCAGCAATTCCTTGGCATTCTGTTCATGGATTATTGTCAACTTTCTGAATACACTCTGGGCTACCACACTGCCTTGTAACACCAACCTTTTACAGCAGCATGGCTTTGGAAGCCGCTAGTGATCTGTGAAGCATAGCTGAGAATCACTGCTCTTGATAATGTGACTTCAGCAAATCTCGAGTGGACTAATGACAGAGCTGCCTACACCCAAGGTCAAATTGTTCTGCTGGCAACAATTTTGGTATTTGATTTCTAACGCTGAGGCAAGTGGAATGATGACGAATCCAGTACTTCTTCCCTGAGAGGTCATTCACTTAAATATCAAACCACTAACTAACTTCAGCTGTAACTCCTGGGATTTGACTCGGTGGTTCAGTCTGGAGTGTCTTCCTGTAGCAGTGGCAGCCTTGAGGAAAGCGATGAGCCTTTTCCTAAGCTATCTCCTGGAATCAGATTGCACAGTAACAAGGAATTCCTGGCACTGTGGTACAGTAAACAGTTCTCCCATGTCCAGGATATAACACCAGAACAGATGATAATAAATAAGCCACTTCAACATGGCTGTGAAAAATGATCCATGACATATCTGTAGGGTAGCAAATGTCATCTCAGAACGGGCTTGTCTGGATGCCTAGAGGAGAGCACCAACTGTCTGGCTCAAATTCGCAGCCTGCTCCTGGTACAGCACTGTGAGCAGATTGGTGACTGACTAATCCTGCACAGCGGTTCCCTACCTACGGAGCGCTCTTTCCAGCTATTAGCGTCACAGCGTATCAAACGGGCTGTCACAAACCTGTTTATCACCTTTTCCCAAACTCCAGCAGGTATCCAGCAACAGCTATTCAGTATGGATCTGTGCACACGCTAAGTGTTGGCTCCCAGGTAAGCTGGGCCAGAGCACCTCGTTCAGGACAGAATTACAGCCCTCATGTATCCTGAGATCACCACAGATGCATGGGATTAGAAGTGCAGCTTGTTACATTAAAAGTCTCCCTTCATGATCCTTTTAAGAGCTGCTCACAAAAGCCATCTCCAGCCTGGTGAGACCATGTCTCTTTCTACAGGCAGTGGAGAAGTGACTCTGATGGAGAACAAGATCATCCAGAACAGAAGCCCAACCTAACTGTCCCAGAGGCCTTCTCTCTATTCACTGCTATGGGGTCTTTGCAAATACTCCCTAATTTTATGCTGCCAGCTCCTAAGACTTAATCACAGAGATTTTGATGTTTCTCTTGAAGGCCCTTTTCCTCAAGTCATTTGGTTTTCCCATAATCATATATTTTACCAAACACATACATACATGCATAAATACATATATAATTATAAAATACATAGGCCTTGCTGTTGTGGAGAAAACTTGAATGTGTGAAGTCCAGACATTAAAAAAAAAAAAGTGGAGAAATCAAAATGCAAAATAACACAAACAAGAAATTACCTCAGCTTTTTTTAAAGCCAAGCTCATGACATGTCATGCCTTTACAGTAGCAATACTAACTTTGTTTTACTGCAACAGTCTAAGAAGGAATTTGAAATTTGCAAATGCAATACTTATGTTTGCCTTGTGTCTTTTTCCAAAGATTTTTTAATAATATGTTTGGTTTCCTCAAATTCCCACATATATTAGAATTTCATTTTATTTGTCATTTTAAGAGAAAATCAGCTTTTGACAGCAGATTTGAGAAAACTCTGCCTCCTTTTAATATCTGCACACATAAGAATTGTAATCAGTTTTCTCAAAACATTATGAGCATTGCCAGTGACTGACAGTCACAGTTGCTTTAAGTAAAAGGGACTTCCAAAAGATGTAAAACTCTGTTCATCCTCAACAACCATCCAGTAAAATGGCCATTTCAGAAGCCATTTCCTTTTCTTTGAAGTCATGCCTAAAATTTTGAATGTTGCTCACAGAAAGAAGCAGTCTTAAGCACATGCTGCCTTGTTAGCTGATGATTTACCCAACATTACATGAATATTTTAGGTCAATTCCTATTTTCCTTCCCTTGGATAATATTAATGGAATTCCTCTTGTATTCTGCTATAATCACTAGATGAAAAGAGGGAAGCTGCTCCAACAATTTAGAATCATTCACTTTTTCAAAGGAATGAATGATTCAATACCTTAAGTTTACCCTACAACCACCACCTTTGAGGTGAAGAGGACCTTATTTTTATTTCACTGTTGGAGCTCTTTGAACTACCTCAGACTGGGCTTTTAAAAGTTAATGCACATAACTATTTAATTTCCATGTTCTCTGATAAAAGTGAATTAATAGAATTTATATTTAGTTCTTGGAAGAAATTTCATAAGCGGATCCCCCATACTACAGGCTGGCGTTCAGCTAGTAGCAGTAACTTGCACAGCACGTGAAGAGGTCTCCAGCTTATGATCTGCAGACAAGGAATTGGCACTTCTTGGAATGCCATATCTTGCTCAGGCAGGCAACTCCTAGACTCTCTCTGTTACAATCTCCTCTTTGGTGGAGCTTCAGGTTACAACATCAAGAGTTTCCTAACTTTCTGTATCATCAGAGGAGGGGAGCAAAGGAATAACCAGTACAAACAGGAATTTATGATCTGGTTTCCTGACTCCGTATGCTCTGTACCTTCAATGTCGTACAACAAAGGACCCCTAGGACATGGGACCACAGGACATAGAGGAGATGAGGATACAACACAAGGGCTCTCTTCTGCTCTGTATTTTTCACATATAAATTCTGTAGTATTTTGAGAAATAAAAAAAAAATCCATTTTATTTGACATCCTCTGTGGACCACAGAAGTCTGTTCTGCATACCAGTGGTTACTTCTATTAGGAAATTACTCAACACACATTCAGTCTACATTTTCTTACATTAAGCTATTTATCTTTCTCTTAGTTCCAACCTCTGGTTCATACAAATCACAGCCTTCTGGGTTTTGGCATTAAAACCTGAAGATGATTAGCAGAGCATTGATGTCATCAACTTTCAGCTATTCAAAATGTATACAGGGACATTTTGTTTTCTGTTACTTTTTCTAGACTTATTGTTATGGTGAATAGCATTCTTTATTTACCCTCAAAAGGAGGATGAAAAGTCTCCCAAGGGGAAGAAACAACTTCCTAATACAAAAATAAAGCACTAGAGAATACAGGCCTGGCTCATGTATAAACAGATAGACATGACATGTAAGAAACAATAGGAAAATGCTTTTTCCCTTGGTAACTAAAGGTCACGAGCAGTGGCGTATACTACTCCATTTTTCCCCCATTTCCTAGGGGAAAACAGAGGAAACTTTTATCTCCAGTCAAGTCCCCAAACACATCTTTGATCTTATTGATCAAACCTGAAGGTTCTACCTGAACCCTACAGTAATCTGGGACCCATAATATAGTTTCCGTGCTCGTATACACACTCACAGCAGCAAGACCTTGTTGATTGTCACGTGATTAGTTTACCCATACTCCATAACCCAAACTGGTATTCTTCATATCACTGGTTAATATATAAACCTGACACACAGAGAGAAAGATCTCGACTAACTGGTAAATACTTGGCCTGCTTAGCCACAGTGGGCTTGGGGTTGCCACAGCTGTAAGACTGCCTGTATGCAAGTTAAAGATGCCTTAAAGTGTGTATATACCATGTCCAACAGCCCTGCTATGAAACAAAATATGGCAGCTCCACGTGTGTGGGAATATGAGTTTCAAGACAAGGCTGTAATCCCAGGAAAGTCCTCCAAATGGGCAGCATCACTTAAGCAGCTGGCTGCAAGGGTGGGATTTGGTTCAAGATTAAGGCACTTAACATGCAGTAAGTGTATGAATTCCTACTACAGTCAAAGGAGATCTACTAAATATAGTCAATGAAGATTACAGAACTATTCTGTTGACAGCTGAGAAGCATCTGCTCCAAGGTAAACTAAATCACATGATTCCATAAACTCCATTGATTTAACTTGCATTGACTACAATGGGGACTGAACGGGAACATGACTTTGGTTCTAGAAATTCATACATAAGTAACTACAGTTACAGTAGTTCTCTAAAAACCTAATCTAGAATTTTGATCTGGGACAAAATTCTGCTCAAAATTGCAGGAGGAACTCCACATGGAAGATGACTTGCAGAACCAAAGGCTATCTTAGGATTGTGAGACTTAACATTTCGATGAACACAGTGAACAAAATCTGGGCTCATCAGTGAATAACTCACTGCAGATGTTGGCTGTACCACTCCAAGAGATATAAACATTGGAAGCTGCTTGCTTCCAGAAGACTCTGGTAACGAGGCACTCACATGAGTGACTTTATTTAAAGCAGGGTTTTGAACCTTTCCATAGTTGTTGTGCTTGGCCATGCTGACTTAGACTGACAATCTGGTCAAAGATGGACCAAGAGTCCCATGGATGCCTTTAGATGCATGTAGCTGTGGGAATGCCATACTAAGTACTCCGGTCCAATGAACTGCAGGGGACAGCCTCACGGACAACATTCCTTTTACCTCCTGTAGAGCAGCATGTGTATAAGCCTGCAATGTGTGAACACCATCTCTGCACTTTGCTCACAGCTGCACCTACACCTCCTGCTCTGTGACAACAACAGCGGTTCTAACCAGAGGTGCTGCTGAATTCACAGTTCCACAGCTGCAGTTCCACTGAAGTACTAGGATCAGTATCTAAAGCATCAGGGTAATCCAGGGATAACTACATCTAGAAACATATAGAAAAAGATCAGAAGATGTATTTGAATTAACTGGTTCCTCCTCTTCCTTTCCTTGCCAATCCTCTGCTTGCACGAGAATATGTCATCAGCCTGATAATTACAACACCCACATCCCTATTATCATAAGAAAAAAGTAAGGTAGATGCCCTTTATGTGCCCTTTCCAAGTCCTCGGCACATTTCATGCTACTCCCCTAGATAATGGGCCAGAGTTATCCTGTTTCCTCACCTGACGACTTTGTGACAGCCCTCCACAGACACTGCCTGCAAAAGCCTCTTCCCTGCAACAAGGCAGAGCCAGCCTGCAACAGATCTATTCATAGAGCAAGAGAGAAAAACCTTCTCGGGATTGGAGGCTCCTAGGTGAGCAGCTACAGTAACTGATCCAAATGGTTCCCTTGTATTATATGATCAGCAAGAATGTGTGTTTTCATTTGAATTTTCACCCTTTGGTTTTCTGCATCTGGTAAATACCGGCAAAGTAAATGTTAAGATGTCAGCTCTCTCCTAAGAAGTGATTGACAGTCCCTGAGTGCTCTGGGCTTTTTATAACCAATGTGACTGACAGCCTTTAAGTGGAAGCACTTCGTGCAAGTTTCAAATGTTAGTTGTCTGCACGAATGACACAGAATATTGGCTTTTCTTGTATCTATCTAATGGCATTTCCTCCTGCGCCAGCAGCAGCTCTAAACCCTCAGTTGTTAAAAGAGGGGGGAAAAAAGTCTGTGTTCTCTGCTCTGCGCCTTTCCAAAACTCTCAGTGTAACAAAAGGCAGAATAAACCAATGCCTGTATTTTAAGTTCTTGCATTTCAAAGCAGTGCAGCAAATCATTCATTTCTCTTTGTATCAGGCTTAGCTAAAAATGATGGATTCTTATGCAGTAATATTTCTATTTAATTGTTTTCAAGCACTCTGCACCAAAAACACTTTCAAGAAATCCAACAGTATTATTACTCTGTCAATGCACCCAATCAAAGTGTTAGCAACCATGCTACTGAGTCCAGGATTTCTCTTGCCCTGCCCTTCTAATAACTAAGGAAAATAGATACACTAAATATTAGACATAAAATCTAATGTACATGCTACTTCTCAAACAAATGTGCTGCATCTTGTACAATTCTGCATTTGAAGTCCAAGCATAGATAAAAGTCAAAATAGGGAATTTAGTGCATGAAAAATAGTTTGATTAAAGGCATCTATTTTTATTTTGCAACAGGCAAGCAATTTAAGTGTTTTTAATAAGCACATCTCAACAGTGAGAGTAACTTCTAAAAATGTTGCTGGTCCTTCTACCCAGCAAAGAGACTGAAGGTTTGAACAGTATTCATTTACTGAAAAAGTTTCCCAGAATGGATTTGAAGTAGAAGGAGTTGAAGGACAACCCATTTTTCAAAGCTACAGAAATATCCATCATTTTGTGTACACTTCTACACTGAAGGACTTTAATTTTGTATTTCTTCTACACCGTGTAACTGTGGAAATGTTTTCAATGTGAGCACTTCAGTGCGAATCAATCAAAAAACATCTTGTGCTTTCTGAATAAAGTAAGAGGATAGAGGCTTTACATAAAGGTAGGCCACTTGAGATTAAAGAGCCCATTACCACAGAAAAATCAGAGTGAGATCCCTTTGTCCTTAGCCATCATGATGAAGATCAGGTGAAGGTGCACTCCCTTGATTCTTCCATTCTCCAACACTCAGTTCGCAGCACCCCCATCACCCCTATCCAAAAGTCTGCGTGCTGCCTGACAGCAGGGAAGGCACAGGCTGAGCCACCAGCCAGCAAGACAGAGTCACACTGTCCCTAGTGCTCTTGTCCCCTGACTGACTCAGCCCTGCAGCTCACGTGCATGATGCAGGGTACATACGAGAGAAACCTGCTCTTCAGTTCCCTCACAATTTCTCTTTGCTGAAATGCACCTCTGCCTAGAAATAACCTTGGTCCTCAGGAAAGTGAAGCTGCAGACTTAGTGAAAACAGTAGGGCACCATTTACATTTTGCTATGCCATCATAAGAAGATTACTGTCGGGATATGGAACCTTTCCAAACGCGTAAACAATGCATTCCTCTTTGTAGAGAGCCTTTGGCTTCCTACAAAAGATAAACCAGTTGTATACTAAGTAATATTCACCTCACTTTCATGGCTAAGGTGCAAGATGTTTATAGTTACCTTTTCTTGTTCAGTTACATGACTGCAGTGCTTTTGTTTAAAAGGAACCTAAGTAGCCATTATTCATTAACTGTACAACATAACCTACTCAGAGAGTAATACAATTTCCTCTTCAGCTTCTCATTTTTCTCAACTTTAATGCAGCTGTGTAAGATTCTCCCCTCTCCAGAGGGCAGACAATAATCAGATTAGGTTGGTATCTTTATGACACTGACCTTAAAGTTCACTCATTTTTTTTTCTCCCATCCTCCCCCACCAACCTTTCTTAAGTCCTTTCCAATACATTTTTTACTGTTGAATATACCTAATAATAGAAAATGGATAGAGATTAATAATTTTACCTCAAAATCTATCAGTGTGCAAAATAAGCAAGTTACTGCCCAGCTAATGTATAAAGATACTTTAATCTTTAGTATCAACTGTGTTCATTCATTTTCTTTCTTTTTATAAAGAAAAAAACTTATCCTGGTAAAAATTAGAAATACTATATTTGTTTTCTTCGAAGAAAATAAGTGAAGGCACTTAATCCTCCTAAAATAAAAACTTCTCTAAATTTTGGAGAGCAGTGCTTTATTTATACTGGTTTTAGCTACTATAAACAGTTAAGAATTTTTGTGTTTCCTCTGAGTAATTGACTTAAACATGTGCAGCAACATGGATTAATCTAAGCCACATTATTTCCTGGAAGTGTTTTCTTTATATCTATGTCTTTCAGGCTGCAAATTACAGCCCAAACAGAGCTAGTGAAAGTTCTACAGAACAAGTTATTTTCTCAAATTTCCAAAACCTCCTGCTCTCCACAAAAAAGTGGTAGTAAAAGAGGAAGAAGTATGCCTACACTTGAGTGGTTTAAAGGAAAAAAAAAAAAGGAAAAAGGAAAATTTTCCCATGGATATAAGTGTTTCAAGTTTCTACATCAAGCAATTTGAATTTAGGATACTTTTAAGTTCCTTCCTCCTCAAACTGTTCACTTCATCACTAATATGCACCACCTGCATTTTTAGAGGCTGGAAACCCAGGATTAGATCTGACAGCATGCATTTGCTAAAATAACACATTCATATATTTAACTTGTTATATTAGCTAAGATTTAGCTAGCAA
This sequence comes from Nicator chloris, assembly GCA_013400495.1. NCBI lineage: Eukaryota > Metazoa > Chordata > Aves > Passeriformes > Pycnonotidae > Nicator > Nicator chloris. Next base: position 69,112 of record WAAE01017308.1, read on the forward strand.
TGATTTATTCCAGAACGTTGCACTTGGCATCTGCTAGACACACTGAATACTGCCAAGGTTAGCTACACAGGAGTTTTCCCTGACTCCAACCTTCCTTCCAGGAGAATATTATTAAGATGAGGAATCCACACTTTTTGTATTGGGCATATGATGATTACAACACAATCAGCATATAAGATGCTTTTCTCAGATTACTTCATTATCCCACCAGTAAAATAAAGCAGCCCTAGAAAACACATAATGTGAAAAAGAAAAGATAATTCTAGATTTTCACAGAATTCTTCAACTTACCGTAACAAAACTTCAGCTACAGGAAAGTCAGTGAGCTGGTCAGTAGCAGAGTATGAATTCCTGAGCCATGAACTGGGAGAAGATAAATGTTTTTCAAGTCCAGCGATGCCGGTTTCTAAAGCTGAGACTTTCACCTTTATATAATGAAGCTGGAAGAACAAGTTCCAGCTACTGCACTCAGTAAGAGGAGAACGTCCAAAGAGATGTGGTATAAATAAACATGGAGTGAAGAAATTTGTCCTTGTTTTCTGGTGCAGCCATGCCCTGCTGCACAGGATGGTTCCATACACCCCCAAGTACGTGACTTTGGAGGAATGTAGGTTTATGTACCCGGTATCTGTCAGGTACTCTGAATAGAGCATGCTATCGTTCAGTTTTGTTCTGGTTTTTGATGATGAAATTCCCTTCAGAGTGGGTTTTGTCTGGTGTAATCTGGCATTGTTCACGGACAGTGACATTTCTGCATGACAGTAGCATTACGCAAAGGCTCTGTGTCCTTCCTGACTCAGTGAGGAATATGTTGGTAGGGCTGGAATGAGTCGGCCTGTTTGGAACTGCTCAGGGACCACTGAATTGCACAAAGAATGTCTGTAGTGACTCAGATGTTGTGCTTGCAGAGGCAGTTGGGACTAACCTTTCTTTGGTGAATGCCTGGTGATGTGTTTAAAGTGCAGCAGGGAGACAGGAAAATAATCTTAGGTTTACAAGGGATGATCTGGAAAGTTCAGTAACAAACACTGGCAGTTTACAACCTTAACAGGAAAGATTTTTTTCCCCCAACCAGCTGCATTATGTAAAAGAGAGAGAACATATATATAATTCAAAAAGGTATTAGAAAGCTACGATTTCAAACCACTGGGCTTTTAAAAATATCTTCCTGCTTCCCTATTCTCTTCTCTTTTACATATCCCAGATCTGTCATATCTGTAAAAAAAAAGGAAATAAGCGTAAAAAATTCCTACCCTTTGGGAAAAAAATTGAGTTAGTGTAATATAATATTCTCTAGCTAGCCATCAACAGCCATAACAACTGCGTAGCTGTAACAGCTTCCTGATCCACTTCTCGAGGAACGGAGCTGACATATTCCAGTGACAATACCTATGCTCAGGGCCTCTAGAACCTAGTTTTAACGTGGTAGATAACTTTAGCTCGGTTATATTTTGACAGGCCTATGAATTACATACAATTCAACCCCATGAACTGGATGCAGCGATTATTACAAGGCCAAGCTGTCTCTGTAGAGTTACCTTTTCTTTACTATGCATCTCCATTGAAGATCAAGGGTTTTTTAAAAAGAATATTCCTGGGGAGCTCTCAACCCCATGGTGATATGATCAAGACTAGGTACACACCTCCAAGAGGCCTGCAAGCCACCTAAGTTATTACTGAACTCAGCTCACATCTTCAAATTTGCATTCAAAACTCTAAATGCTAGGAACAACCTTTATTCATTTCTTTTTCTTGTTGCTGGTGCCATGGCAGAGGTTCCAAGAGCATGAAAAAACACATCTGTTGCATTAGCAGGATCTATCTTGCCAGCGGCTAACTTACATTTCCTAGGTACCCAAGCTGGTCTAGTACAAGACATCAGGACCAAAAAGCTTTCACCAGAAAATGAATAAGAGGTGTAAGTAAGGTGGCCTATTTTAGCACAATACCAAAGCAGAGGGTTAAGAACAGAGCCAGTAGAGAAGGACAGAGTTAACCAAACCCATCCAGGACTGTCAGAAGAGAATCATGTGCTGTTCTGGATTAGCAGAAAGACCCGCAGTCTCACTAGGTAAAAGGCTAAGGAAGGTTGGGTCAGAAGCAACGTGGTCAGTTAGGTAACAGAAAATGGCTCCTTGGCCTGAGCGTGGACAGGAAGAAACTTTAACTGAAAATGCCTTCTCTGGTTAGACTAAATGGTGTTTAGAAACCAAGCTAAGGAAGCACTTTGGTCTCAGCTTAACACTGTCCCTGTGGGTAGCCCCATTTGTTTATTTTGCCTTGAACCTTCCAACATCCCCTTTGCACAAATCATCTGGTCTACAAACTCTTGGGCACTGTCCTCTCTTCAACCACAGCTTTCCGGCTGCTTCACAAAGCTCCAGGCCTATTATATTTCAACCTGCTTGTCATAAAGCCTAACAAGCTCTTTCAATAGCTTCCTAACACTTGAGAGTTACTGAGCTTTTAATGCTTCCTCAGCCTTACTTAAAAGAGGCTGGTACTGGAAAATCTAATATATTCAATGTGACAGGGCTGGGTTTACAAATATACTTGTCTGGTTTCTATTGACATTTAAAAACAATGTTAGTGACAAAAATGTAATTATTCCTAAATTATGGAAACAAGGAGCCAGGCATACAGAATGAACTTTTTTTGAACCTCTATTCATTTCACTGCAGATTTTGGCAGAGGGTTCTTCTGGTTTCTATTTTATCCTAACCAGTTTATCCATGTTCCAGACTTTATATGTTCTGTGGCTGTAAAGCTTTCCTGTGGAATTCGCCCATTGCCACAGAATTGTGCTAGAGAAATCCAGCTCAGCTCTGAAAAATAAGAGAATTTTCTTGTGCTCTCACGTACAGATAAAATCGAGAACATGCTCCGAAGCATATGCTGACATAGCTCAGTCTCCATCGTGTTTCAGGCTGCCTCAAATTGCAATTCTGAGAGGTGTGAACTACCTCATCTATTTCAGCTGGGGCTGGAAGGATTTCCCTCTTCCAATCTTTAGAGTCTGATGATTTGCACTGTGTCACAGAAATTTATCATTTTTGCTACAGAATTCTGTTTTACTGCAGTCTAATGCTTTGTTTTCTTTCTCCTGACTTCGCTAAAATCCACCTACACAACTGCCTCTTCTTTTCTAATTGCAGTGGGCAAAAATTGAAATACAGGGAACTCTATTTAAATGCCCTTTTAAGATAAAACTTCTATTGGAGGTATGATTGAACACTGGCACAGGTTGCCCAGAGAGGGTGTGGAATCTCCATGGTTTAAGATACACAGGACATGACTGGACAAGGTACCTGGGCAGAGTTGAGCGCTGGGTGTGGACTATTTCCAGTGGTCTCTTTTCACCTCAGCTGTTTTGCAACTGGGTGAATTTCCCCATGGAGGAAAATATCTGCTGTATTTTAGCATTTGTTCTGCCTGCACTGTTCCACAGTCCTCTCCAGCAACCACCCAGGGACCTAATGAGCCTATACAGGTCTAGTCCACAGGTGCCAGCTTACCAATCCATGCCCTGTCCTTCTGCAGATAGAAAATGATACATTAGCAAAGCCCTAGAAAGAAATTTTCCTGACCAAATGGAAGGGTGCTAAGGGTTCATCAGAACTGCCTGGGTAGGAAGCAGAGAGCTGCCTTGATGAATACTTGCCATCTCTCCAGCTGAATGAATTCAGAGAGGAAAAAAATGCTACAGGAGCAAAGACGAATTTTAGTGCAGAAAGATTAGAGAACACTCACAGATGTAGAAGAGGTGATGTTTTGGCAAGGAATCTATGAGTCAGTGAGTTGTGTACATACCATGACCTCCACAAACAGCTGTGTTGACTGGATTAATATCTGGTTCTTCCTGCCTTCCAGTACAGCAAAGCAATGCTGGGACTTGTGTAAAATAACTGAAGGCACTTCACTGCCCACTTTCAGCTGCACAATGCCTACTCTCAATCCCTTTATTCCACCACTGTTACATTTTGCCTTAAACAGAGGCGGGATTTTGCTTGGACAGACTTAGCCATCTCAAATTTAAGTACTTAGTATCAGCTACTCATCCAGGCTCCCCTTAGAACAAATCAAAACAAGTGGATTTCTCAGATAACCAAGATTTCAATTCCCAGAGTATCCGAGACAGGTGAAAGAAACAGAGGTTCAGAGAAGGTTGTTGTGCATCTAGGTTTCAGTGGACAACAACTTTTAAGTACCAAAAATTGGTTCACGAGCTTCCTATGATGGGCACTCACCTTGTCATTGTCACAAACAAACAAACAAAGCATTCCAAGTTTAGTTAACTATCACAAGAAATATTTTCAAGCTACCCGACAACACTGGCCATCTGAAGTGGAGCAATGCAAACTGAAAAGCCTATTAGCAACTAAATATTTTAGTCCATCTACGAGGAGCCCAAACAAATGATCTGGTATCTCCTGTTGGCTGTAGCTGGTAAAATGAGAGTAGAGGCTGGTGACCACATTTTTTGTCACTGTCTAAGAAGCAGCAGGTAGGGATCAGAAAGTACTTTAGAGTCACCATCAGGAGCTTCACAATGGACCAAAGAAAATTCAAGATATACTTCATTAACAAGTGGAAATGAACCAGGGGTGGAAGTGGTGAAAATCAATCTTCAAAACCATTAAGAAATAAAAGCTACCTCTGAGATACTGTGACAGCAGAAGTTCCAAAATTGAATGAAGCATGAAAATTGCTTGGAAGAGTGGGACACAGGTGGGAGTCAGAAATCTTTTTGCTTAATTTTGTCTCTGAGTCTCTGATGCACTGAAATTACTTTAGCAGATCTTTTATACCCTTTGTGCCTCTGTATCCACATCTGTAATTCAGATCACAGCTAACCTGGTAACATTTACCTCACAAGGACGTAGGAAGGCTTGAAAGCTGAGATCCACGATGTGGCTTAGGAAACACAATTATTAAAAACATGAGCACTTGGGAGATGATCAATAACAGCACTGAACAGCACTATAAAATCAGGAAGGGCAGACTCAGGCAGTGCTCAAACAGCTGGAACTGAAGAAGTGTGTCCCCAGCTTAATTGTTTCATAGAAACTGGGACCTCTGTTCACTTCCAGAAGCACACACACCAGCTGCCAGCCACATTGTGCCCAATCAATGCCTACACACAAATCAAACAACAACAAAACCAAACTGCCCAGACCTCACACAGCTGTGACTTCCTGCACCTACACCACAAAGGTCCAATAATAGCTTTCATTGGTGGGAACAAGTGTCCTGAAAGTAACTCATCCATAGCATAATGAACTGCAAGAGTAGCAAACTGCCCACGGACACTCAGATGACAGCACAGGTGGGAATTCAGCCTTACAGGATGCAGCCTCATTGAGAGATGATGCACCCTGAGCAAGCCACTCGCTGAAGGTGATACAAGCAAATGCTGCAGGATTAATTTACATTCCTACCCCTCTTCAAACATCATCTGTATACAAAAAAAATAATGTGAAAGGTAATTGAGTTACCATAATGAAACACTGCAATGTGTGCTGATAGGTAATAGTGTCCTTAAACTAGAAGACTCATTTCCTTAAAGACGGTTCAAATGCAAAGCTGTCAGTAGCATTAGTGTTAACTAACGACAGCAGGAATTTCATCCCATTTACAACAGGCTGTTTCCACTATCTGTGAAAAGCTGATGTAGTTAAGCCATGGGAAACAGAAGAAAGTTACTGGAATTAGTGAGGGTGCATATGTTTCTGGGTTTCTAGGAAGGCTGAAGTATGAGAATTTCACAAATGTGTGGAAACTTTTGATAGCATTCCAGTTGAAACAAACTTGCAACAAACCCTGCGGAGAGGTTCATTCAACAGGATGAGCTAAGCAAGAAAGCAGTCAGCTCTGGCTAGCTGCACGGATATTAGCAGCAGCTGTGAACTCAGTAAACAGCCCTATTTTCTGGTTGTCAAAGAGCTGCTAAAGCAGATGTGAAATGCATCAAAAATAGGTCACAAACAGAAAACATGCAAGGGAATGCATCAACATGAGAGTGATCTGAAAATAAGTAATGCTGGGACAGCTCGATAGTGTTTATAACCCTGAAGTGTACCCAGCTCAGAGCAGCATCCAACAGTAGGCTGCTTCACAGGGTTCTTATGATAGGACCTTCCAGGGATGGCACTGTCTGTGTGAGTCAGGGTGTGGCGCTGTCAGCAGCTGAAGTGTCAGACAGAAGAAAAGGTACTGGATTGCACTCTGCTTTCCTTTGAATTAGGTTTTCTGAGAGAGGCTTCATTTCTATCTTTCTCCTCACCCCCAAAATCTATAATTAACTCAGACTGAGGTATCATAATGAGCCAAGCGTGGAATTTGCCACTATAAACATATTACAAACTCACTTTGTCTGATAGGCAGCCCTCATGCAATAGTCATTCCTCCAGGGACTGGAATCGTCGCCAGCATGGTAATTACATTCCCTCTTTTTTCCTTTCCTTTTTAAAAGCCCATAGGACCCATTCCTTGTAATTCCCTCATATGGAGATCCACTCAAATCAACTTCTAGGACTCTTGCAGTACTTAAAACACTAAAGTTCCTTTACTACCAGATAGATAAAGGAACAAGATTTAACTCTAAAGGGGCAGGTTAAGAAAGATAAGGGCTTGGGCTATAACAGGACTAAACAAGGCACCTATGTGTCCCATCATTCCCCTGGCAAGCCTTTGTGGCCTTCACAGTGCAGGTTGGGATGGTCTTTGGCCAAGTGCCTCCAACAGGCTGAGTCCAAGCACCGTAGCCTGAAACAGGCTCAAATACTTCCCACAGTCTGCAGGCAAGGACAGACACTCTCCTTTATCTGATTGCTTTTACTTCCATTACCATGTCAGGTTTTACCCCTCCAAAGCCTAAAGACATTGTGTCATAAGCATTAACAGAGTAAGACTAATCAGACAAAAAACAAAATAAACAAACAAAACAAAGCTGTTAATACATTCCATACATGGTAAGGTCAACTCTTATGTTTAACTGGGAACACAGGTCTTAGGTAAGTATTCAGCAACCAAATCCCTTAAGCAGCAATGGCTCTGAAACAGAATTTAACACAGAAACACTGAAGAGACTTCATGCTATTCACATTTTAGACCAGCGACCAAGCTTCCAGAACTTATCTTCTCTCCTTCAGAGGAAGGGAGGAGGAAAAAAAAAACCACATACTTATATCTGACTTAAAAGAAACCCTTTGTGGCTTGCATATAGTTGGAAGCCTTTGCTGAAACAAATGTTCATTTTAGCAAGGATTTCTTAAGAGATCAGAATCTAGGGTGAAATGTGGTAATTGACAGTGAGGTTAAAACTGGCAAGTTGAACACAATCATTGTTATCAGCAGTTACGTGACAGTGCTCAAAGGTCCTTTTTTTTCTTTTTTTAAGCTATTCAGCTTTTACTATTATCATTCCTCTAAGCAATAACTCAGAAGTAGTCATACTTCCTAAAGCTAGCGGTGTGAATCCTGGAGGCTGAAGCATGCTGCTGCACTCAGCTCTTTTGAAGAACAGTTTTCTAGAAAAGGAGCCTGCAGAGGGAGAACAGAAAGCTGTTACTTTCCTACAAGGACATAAAAGGATTGTTTCATTCTTTCAGAAGAAATTGGGCTACGTACTTGTACTCAGCTCTTGGCCAGCTTGTTCCCTCCTCTCCTCATGAGGCAGCACGTTATACACATTTGGCCGCTGCTCTCCGACTGCCGCGAGTGCTTTCATTCCAGAGGTGATGCGAGTTTGTGAAGCAGCTTGGGTAGGTAGGGACAGCAGCACATTTAAGCTTTTGCTGACAAACCATTTAAGAAAATACTTTCTGTCCCTTCAGGCTGCAGTTCATGGGTAAGCTCTCACTTCCAAAACCAGAGCAATATGCATTTTTACCAAGTAAATATCATGCAGACAAATCAGATGGTAACTATTTCAGAAAAGTTGGCCTAAGTTCCGTTTACGCAATGCTTTCCAAATGTTCTACATTTGCAGAATAAAGATAAAAACTCCGATCTTTGTAGTCTGAACTTGTCTACTTGGTTTACTTTTCCTTTTTGGCCTAAACAGAACTTTTATGTATATGACTTCTGATTTAATACAGCAAACCTAAATAAATCCTAATGCAAGAACTGTCAGCTGACAAGGTTTGGCTCAGAATTTGGGGCTTCTAACACTTGAACTCTATTTTCTCAAGTTGCTTTGAGATGCACTTGGGCTGGACTGAAAACAAATCCCATCAACTTCTTCCTTGAATTTTTGCTGACTTAGTGACAGAGGAATCCTTCCTCAAAGACAACTCATAAACTGTCATCAAATCCTGTTACAGTCAGGCACTGAGTTACCTTTGTGCTGTAATCTGTTGATAGAATGTGAAGCAGTGCTTACCCCAAGATTTCCACTAGCTGCAGCATGTTTTGAAAATCTGAAATGGCTTACTTCAACTTGCCTGTAATGATCTGTGTTTGTCTAGTAGGAAGCATAAGGAAGTAAATGATTAATTACACTCTTCCCACTAATTCAGAAGTGTTGATGAGTGCCAGGAAACATTGTAATGAGTACTGAAAAAACCCCAAAGGCAATACATTGGAAGCCTTATTGTTGCTTTCAACAGACACAAAATAATTAAGTCTGCTAATTAGACATCACCTTTCAAAAATAAATAACAATAGGTACATTTCATGCTGTCCATATTTTTGTGCAAAAATCACAAGCTGAGCACATACAACTGTAGCCAACAACTGTTCATCATCACAACCCAGCAGCTTAATCTCAAAATTAGCAATGTACATAGACATACACACAGTCAGATAATTTCTCTTCAGTAGACATCTTTCAGTCTGTCATTCACTAAGCAGCTCTGTGCTTCAAGTGCATTCTATGGCAACAAGCAGAAAATATTTCTGTGTTTTGCTGTCATCCCAAACTAGAAGATCATGGAAGGTACTTTATTCTCTTATCGGTTCATGTAATCTACACGGATCAGAGGGGAAAGTTGCACATTTGGGAAAATAAAACACACAACACAGTTCACTCAATTATTTGGAAAGCGTTCTAAGCTATTAATTATGTACACCAAGAATCTGTACAGGATTGGTAAAGTTGAGGATTTTCTCTGAAACAAGTCAAGGAGATTTTGCTGCTCTATTCATGCTGTATTAATTTCAACACTTACATAATTAGTTAGCTTAATAACTCTACAAGGTCTCATACCTTTACTTAATCACATAATTCTTTTCTGTGAAGGTGGTGAGGCACTGGAACAGGCTGCCCAGAGAAGCTGTGGATGCCCCATCCCTGGCAGTGTTCAAGGCCAGGCTGGATGGGGATTTGAGCAGCCTGGTCTAGTGAGACGTATCCCTGTCCATGGCAGCGGGGCTGGAACAAGATGATCTTTAAGGCCCCCTTCCAATACAAACTATTCTATAACCCGATGTGGTTTGCAGATTTACACGAACTTGAATGAACTGAGTTTTAGAGTTCGTGCTTCAGAGAGCTAACAGGAAAACTGGAAAGTTGGAGCCTCAGAAACCACCCCCCATACCCCCCATATATACACATATTTTTAGCTTTCTTATTCGTCTTGATTACTTACTATGATGTTGTGGTTGAGGAACGCATTCAGGTAAAAAGTGAGTCTGACATTATCAAGAAACAATTCTCTTTGGGAACTATCCAGCATCCATTCCTTTTTGTTCTTTCATCCCCACTCTTCCCCTGCACAGCACTGTCACTCTGAAGCAGCACCTTTAAGGGGCAAGTTCCAGCCTTTTTCCTTAAGTAAAAAAAAAAAAATAACCAAATCAACCAGCTGCAGTATCAGAATAAAATCCAAGTATAGTAACAAGCCATTTTCTCATTGCAGCATCTATGCTTGCTAAAATAAGATACTGAAACCCACAGTAAAGCACAAGGTATAAGCAGTGAAAGAATATAACAGGCAGATGTGTTGCTACTCTGAATGTCTATAAAGACAAGAGATTTTTTTTAAGCTACAGAGGAAGAAGATCAAGCGTTGTGCCTGCTGGGTTACACAGCAACATGCCACAGGAAAAAAAAATCATCCAAACATCTGGGAGGCTACAAACATCAAGGCAGAGCTCGGCATGTAGGAAAAGGACATGCTAAACAAAATTCCCAGAAAGATGTATGGAGACACTTCCGACCCGCTTTAGGGCAAGTGCCTTAACTCTTTATATGAATCACCAGCCCTCCAAAGAGCATCCTGCACACAGAGCACAGAGCGATCAGATGCTGCCAGCGCCCTCCAGGGCAGGACCAGCTGAGGCCCAAGAGCAGAGGGATGGCAGAGGTGGCCAAAGCAGCTCAAAATATCAGCAGGGGGCCCAGAGAGAATGCACAGTTACGAGCTTTGTGCACGTTCCTGTGTGAGCCCTTTCACGCACGTGGAGGCAACACGTGGCCGATTGTGCACATTGCTTTGTGCTGCAGAGCTCTCACAGCCACACAACGGGAGAGGGGGATTCCCATTATACACTCAGGGGACAGACCAGAAAAGATATCTTTAACTGCCCCCAGGAAACGTTTAAGCGGGCCTGGGAAGTTGAAGAGGCAGATGAGAACTGTCTTCCCAACCCCTCCAGCTTCAGCAACAGACCCTTCCCTACTGCACATCCCTAAGAATCCACCAGGGAACAGGGGGCTCTGCCTGAGCTGAAGCCCAGCTAGCAAACAAGGGCCACCCTCCCACAGAGAACGAGCATGCAGGGCAGCCAAGAGCAGGAGGAACCAACAAGTGATGGATCACTTGTAGCTGTCAGCCTCCACTTCTCAGCGCTTACAGATTTACACAGACTGTGTATTCTGCCCCAAAAGAACAGAAGTCACTTGTCAGAGCACCCTAAAGTCCAGTTACAACCCAATTAACATCTTTGCCAATACCCCTGTGCAAGACAAGGCTGACCTTCAAGGCAGACAGGCCAACTTGACATCCATTGACCCTGAGCAAGGGAATTTAGTTCCCCTCACAGCACATGGATGCTTCTGCTTTGTGAGAGACATCGTTGATGGAATCAACTGAAGGATCTCTAAGAGGCTTTCTTTCTTCATCTGGACAGTGGGGGAACAACCAGGAGCAACCCACTGGGACCCAAGGCTCACACCGCTTACGTGCAACGTGAATCCCAAAGAAGCATATCAAAGTTACAAACCTTCGCTATGAGAAATCTTGCTGAAACTTTTATTAATGTAGAAAAAAAAAAAAAATCCAGAATTCCCTTTTTAACATGCTAGAGACTAACTTAACAGAGACAGCCTTGTCCAAGCCCTAAGCAATGCTTCACAGCACATGGAGGACAAAGATTCACTTTAATTTTATTAGATAGTTACTTGAAATCAGGTGATTGAGGAAGAGGTTTTATCTAGGGATAAAACCTCAGCTGGTTTGTTCTTGCAATACATAACACTACTGTAAAGATTCCAGCCTGGGAAAAAAACCCCATGCTACAATAAATGAAGAAATGCTCCCAAAGACTGTACAGGTGCATGCTGCAGGCACTCCAGACTAGATGTGATCACTACATGTTATGTCAGCAACTACGTGATACTTGCATTCGCATCAGTGTGGCAGTCTGGAATGTGTGACTCAATGGGAGGGAATACAGAGAGGGCCAGAAGGCTGAAAGGGTTGGGAAAACATTAATGAAGAGGAAATGTTAAAATACTTGTTTGTGTAGTCAAAGAAAGAAGAAATGAAAGATGGTAGTGTTTCCGAAGTGTAAAAAGTTGGGCTTACTAAAAGATTGCACGTGACCCTTCGTACACGTATTACCAGGAACACAATTTTCAGTAGAGAGGATTGCGTTAAGTATTACGAGGAGAGCCTTTCCAAATCTAGGTATAATTACACAGTAGAACCCAGAGGATCGTGGTATCCTCCTCGTTGGAAGGGATTAAGTTAGAAACTCATCTGTCAGGAGAGTTTAAGTGCAGATCCTGCCTAAAAGCTGGTGACGTACAGGTTGACCTCCTGAAGGGCACTCCAAGCTTGCCTTTCAGCCGCGCTTCGCATCTCGCACACGTCCAGCAGGCGATCACCGCCCGGCTCCGCACTGCCCCCATCCAGCGGCGCGGCCTCTGGCGCGGCCCGGCTGCGGCGGCACTGGGAGCCCGCGCGCCGGCCGGAACCCGCCCGTTCTGCTCGCGCCGCTGCGCTCCCTCCCGCCGCCGTTTGTCCCCTGTGCCCCCGGCCCGAGCGGCAGCGCACGGCCGGATCCCCGCGAGCAGCGGCGCGGAGGGCCTCGGGGCCACCGACGAACGGGATGGCACACGGGGCGCTGCTCACCGCTACCGTGCCGGGGGCGTAG